>CM060370.1:220226339-220428339 GCA_030545235.1 Helianthus tuberosus | reverse complement strand
GGGCAATGGTGATATATATGTGGATTAGACACAAAAAAAAACACTCAACAAATGGCTACAATTTAAGGAATGTGTTAGTGACGGCATCAGATTCCTAATTGATGGAGAAAGGTCTGGTGGTAAAAAAAAGCTGCTTCTAGCAGGTTGTCAAGTGTTTTCGCTCGACGATTCCATTCTTGGGTGGTTGGTTTGGCCCTTGTTCCTGTAACTCGAATCCTATCCCGGTATATCCCATTTTAATATTACACCATTGTGAACCTTACGCCTTTTTTACTCTCTAATCGAGGTCCTCGGCATTGAAAAATTTTCGTAAACTAAATCACACGTGTATATGTTGACATTTAAAAGATATACAATCAAGAAAATCAAGAGAAATGGTGATATATATGCGGATTAGACACAAAAAAAAAACACTCAACAAATGGCTACAATTTAAGGAACGTGTTTAGTGACGGCATCAGATTCCTAATTGATGGAGAAAGGTCTGGTGGCAAGAAAAGCTGCTTCTAGGAGGTTGTCAAGTGTTTTCGCTCGACGATTCCATTCTTGGTTGGTTAGTTTGGCCATTGTTCCTGTAACTCGAATCCTAGCCGGGTATATCTCATTTTAATTTTACACAATTGTGAACCTTACGCCTTTTTTACTCTCTGATCGATGTTCTCGGCATTGAAAAATCTTCGTAAACTAACTCACACATGTATATGTTGACATATAAGAGATATACAGTCAAAAAAATCAAGGGCAATGATGATATATATGCGGATTAGACACCAAAAAAAAAAAACACTCAACAAATGGCTACATTTTAAGGAATGTGTTTAGTGACGGCATCAGATTCCTAATTGATGGAGAAAGGTCGGGTGGCAAGAAAAGCTGCTTCTAGGAGGTTGTCAAGTGTTTTCGCTCGACGATTCCATTCTTGGGTCGTTGGTTTGGCCCTTGTTCCTATAACTCGAATCCTAGCCTGGTATATCCCATTTTAATTTTACACGATTGTGAACCTTACTCCTTTTTTACTCTCTGATCGACGTTCTCGGCGTTGAAAAATCTTCGTAAACTAAATTACACGTGTATATGTTGACATTTAAAAGATAAACAGTCAAGAAAATCAAGGGCAATGGTGATATATATGCGGATTAGACACCAAAAAAAAAACACTCAACAAATGGCCCCAATTTAAGGAATGTGTTTAGTGACGGCATCAGATCCTAATTGATGGAGAAAGGTCTGGTGGCAAGATAAGCTGCTTCTAGGAGGTTGTCAAGTGTTTTCGCTCGACGATTCCATTCTTGGGTGGTTGGTTTGGCCCTTGTTCCTGTAACTCGAATCCTAGCCCGGTATGTCCCATTTTAATTTTACACCATTGTGAACCTTACGCCTTTTTTACTCTCTGATCGAGGTTCTCGGCATTGAAAAATCTTCGTAAACTAAATCACACGTGTATATGTTGACATTTAAGAGATATACAGTCAAGAAAATCAAGGGCAATGGTGATATATATGTGGATTAGACACAAAAAAAAAACACTCAACAAATGGCTACAATTTAAGGAATGTGTTAGTGACGGCATCAGATTCCTAATTGATGGAGAAAGGTCTGGTGGTAAAAAAAAGCTGCTTCTAGCAGGTTGTCAAGTGTTTTCGCTCGACGATTCCATTCTTGGGTGGTTGGTTTGGCCCTTGTTCCTGTAACTCGAATCCTATCCCGGTATATCCCATTTTAATATTACACCATTGTGAACCTTACGCCTTTTTTACTCTCTAATCGAGGTTCTCGGCATTGAAAAATTTTCGTAAACTAAATCACACGTGTATATGTTGACATTTAAAAGATATACAATCAAGAAAATCAAGAGAAATGGTGATATATATGCGGATTAGACACAAAAAAAAAACACTCAACAAATGGCTACAATTTAAGGAACGTGTTTAGTGACGGCATCAGATTCCTAATTGATGGAGAAAGGTCTGGTGGCAAGAAAAGCTGCTTCTAGGAGGTTGTCAAGTGTTTTCGCTCGACGATTCCATTCTTGGTTGGTTAGTTTGGCCATTGTTCCTGTAACTCGAATCCTAGCCGGGTATATCTCATTTTAATTTTACACAATTGTGAACCTTACGCCTTTTTTACTCTCTGATCGATGTTCTCGGCATTGAAAAATCTTCGTAAACTAACTCACACATGTATATGTTGACATATAAGAGATATACAGTCAAAAAAATCAAGGGCAATGATGATATATATGCGGATTAGACACCAAAAAAAAAAACACTCAACAAATGGCTACATTTTAAGGAATGTGTTTAGTGACGGCATCAGATTCCTAATTGATGGAGAAAGGTCGGGTGGCAAGAAAAGCTGCTTCTAGGAGGTTGTCAAGTGTTTTCGCTCGACGATTCCATTCTTGGGTCGTTGGTTTGGCCCTTGTTCCTATAACTCGAATCCTAGCCTGGTATATCCCATTTTAATTTTACACGATTGTGAACCTTACTCCTTTTTTACTCTCTGATCGACGTTCTCGGCGTTGAAAAATCTTCGTAAACTAAATTACACGTGTATATGTTGACATTTAAAAGATAAACAGTCAAGAAAATCAAGGGCAATGGTGATATATATGCGGATTAGACACCAAAAAAAAAACACTCAACAAATGGCCCCAATTTAAGGAATGTGTTTAGTGACGGCATCAGATCCTAATTGATGGAGAAAGGTCTGGTGATAAGAAAAACTGCTTCTAGGAGGTTGTCAAGTGTTTTCGCTCGACGATTCCATTCTTGGGTGGTTGGTTTGGTCCTTGCTCCTGTACCTCGAATCCTAGCCAGGTATATCCCATTTTAATTTTACACCATTGTGAACCTTACGCCTTTTTTACTCTCTGATCGAGGTTCTCGGCATTGAAAAATCTTCGTAAACTAAATCACACGTGTATATGTTGATATTTAAGAGATATACAGTCAAGAAAATCAAGGGCAATGGTGATATATATGCGGATTAGACACAAAAAAAAACACTCAACAAATGGCTACAATTTAAGGAACATGTTTAGTGACGGCATCAGATTCCTAATTGATGGAGAAAGGTCTGGTGGCAAGAAAAGCTGCTTCTAGGAGGTTGTCAAGTGTTTTCGCTCGACGATTCCATTCTTGGTTGGTTAGTTTGGCCATTGTTCCTGTAACTCGAATCCTAGCCCGGTATATCCCATTTTAATTTTACACAATTGTGAACCTTACGCCTTTTTTACTCTCTGATCGAGGTTCTCGGCATTGAAAAATCTTTGTAAACTAACTCACACATGTATATGTTGACATATAAGAGATATACAATGAAAAAAATCAAGGGCAATGATGATATATATGCGGATTAGACACCAAAAAAAAAAAAACACTCAACAAATGGCTACATTTTAAGGAATGTGTTTAGTGACAGCATCAGATTCCTAATTGATGGAGAAAGGTCGGGTGGCAAGAAAAGCTGCTTCTAGGAGGTTGTCAAGTGTTTTCGCTCGACGATTCCATTCTTGGGTCGTTGGTTTGGCCCTTGTTCCTATAACTCGAATCCTAGCCTGGTATATCCCATTTTAATTTTACACGATTGTGAACCTTACTCCTTTTTTACTCTCTGATCGACGTTCTCGGCGTTGAAAAATCTTCGTAAACTAAATTACACGTGTATATGTTGACATTTAAAAGATAAACAGTCAAGAAAATCAAGGGCAATGGTGATATATATGCGGATTAGACACCAAAAAAAAAACACTCAACAAATGGCCCCAATTTAAGGAATGTGTTTAGTGACGGCATCAGATCCTAATTGATGGAGAAAGGTCTGGTGATAAGAAAAACTGCTTCTAGGAGGTTGTCAAGTGTTTTCGCTCGACGATTCCATTCTTGGGTGGTTGGTTTGGTCCTTGCTCCTGTACCTCGAATCCTAGCCAGGTATATCCCATTTTAATTTTACACCATTGTGAACCTTACGCCTTTTTTACTCTCTGATCGAGGTTCTCGGCATTGAAAAATCTTCGTAAACTAAATCACACGTGTATATGTTGATATTTAAGAGATATACAGTCAAGAAAATCAAGGGCAATGGTGATATATATGCGGATTAGACACAAAAAAAAAACACTCAACAAATGGCTACAATTTAAGGAACGTGTTTAGTGACGGCATCAGATTCCTAATTGATGGAGAAAGGTCTGGTGGCAAGAAAAGCTGCTTCTAGGAGGTTGTCAAGTGTTTTCGCTCGACGATTCCATTCTTGGTTGGTTAGTTTGGCCATTGTTCCTGTAACTCGAATCCTAGCCCGGTATATCCCATTTTAATTTTACACAATTGTGAACCTTACGCCTTTTTTACTCTCTGATCGAGGTTCTCGGCATTGAAAAATCTTCGTAAACTAACTCACACATGTATATGTTGACATATAAGAGATATACAGTCAAAAAAATTAAGGGCAATGATGATATATATGCGGATTAGACACCAAAAAAAAAAAAAACACTCAACAAATGGCTACATTTTAAGGAATGTGTTTAGTGACGGCATCAGATTCCTAATTGATGGAGAAAGGTCGGGTGGCAAGAAAAGCTGCTTCTAGGAGGTTGTCAAGTGTTTTCGCTCGACGATTCCATTCTTGGGTCGTTGGTTTGGCCCTTGTTCCTATAACTCGAATCCTAGCCTGGTATATCCCATTTTAATTTTACACGATTGTGAACCTTACTCCTTTTTTACTCTCTGATCGACGTTCTCGGCGTTGAAAAATCTTCGTAAACTAAATTACACGTGTATATGTTGACATTTAAAAGATAAACAGTCAAGAAAATCAAGGGCAATGGTGATATATATGCGGATTAGACACCAAAAAAAAACACTCAACAAATGGCCCCAATTTAAGGAATGTGTTTAGTGACGGCATCAGATCCAAATTGATGGAGAAAGGTCTGGTGATAAGAAAAACTGCTTCTAGGAGGTTGTCAAGTGTTTTCGCTCGACGATTCCATTCTTGGGTGGTTGGTTTGGTCCTTGCTCCTGTACCTCGAATCCTAGCCAGGTATATCCCATTTTAATTTTACACCATTGTGAACCTTACGCCTTTTTTACTCTCTGATCGAGGTTCTCGGCATTGAAAAATCTTCGTAAACTAAATCACACGTGTATATGTTGATATTTAAGAGATATACAGTCAAGAAAATCAAGGGCAATGGTGATATATATGCGGATTAGACACAAAAAAAAAACACTCAACAAATGGCTACAATTTAAGGAACGTGTTTAGTGACGGCATCAGATTCCTAATTGATGGAGAAAGGTCTGGTGGCAAGAAAAGCTGCTTCTAGGAGGTTGTCAAGTGTTTTCGCTCGACGATTCCATTCTTGGTTGGTTAGTTTGGCCATTGTTCCTGTAACTCGAATCCTAGCCCGGTATATCCCATTTTAATTTTACACAATTGTGAACCTTACGCCTTTTTTACTCTCTGATCGAGGTTCTCGGCATTGAAAAATCTTCGTAAACTAACTCACACATGTATATGTTGACATATAAGAGATATACAGTCAAAAAAATCAAGGGCAATGATGATATATATGCGGATTAGACACCAAAAAAAAAAAAACACTCAACAAATGGCTACATTTTAAGGAATGTGTTTAGTGACGGCATCAGATTCCTAATTGATGGAGAAAGGTCGGGTGGCAAGAAAAGCTGCTTCTAGGAGGTTGTCAAGTGTTTTCGCTCGACGATTCCATTCTTGGGTCGTTGGTTTGGCCCTTGTTCCTATAACTCGAATCCTAGCCTGGTATATCCCATTTTAATTTTACACGATTGTGAACCTTACTCCTTTTTTACTCTCTGATCGACGTTCTCGGCGTTGAAAAATCTTCGTAAACTAAATTACACGTGTATATGTTGACATTTAAAAGATAAACAGTCAAGAAAATCAAGGGCAATGGTGATATATATGCGGATTAGACACCAAAAAAAAACACTCAACAAATGGCCCCAATTTAAGGAATGTGTTTAGTGACGGCATCAGATCCAAATTGATGGAGAAAGGTCTGGTGATAAGAAAAACTGCTTCTAGGAGGTTGTCAAGTGTTTTCGCTCGACGATTCCATTCTTGGGTGGTTGGTTTGGTCCTTGCTCCTGTACCTCGAATCCTAGCCAGGTATATCCCATTTTAATTTTACACCATTGTGAACCTTACGCCTTTTTTACTCTCTGATCGAGGTTCTCGGCATTGAAAAATCTTCGTAAACTAAATCACACGTGTATATGTTGATATTTAAGAGATATACAGTCAAGAAAATCAAGGGCAATGGTGATATATATGCGGATTAGACACAAAAAAAAAAACACTCAACAAATGGCTACAATTTAAGGAACGTGTTTAGTGACGGCATCAGATTCCTAATTGATGGAGAAAGGTCTGGTGGCAAGAAAAGCTGCTTCTAGGAGGTTGTCAAGTGTTTTCGCTCGACGATTCCATTCTTGGTTGGTTAGTTTGGCCATTGTTCCTGTAACTCGAATCCTAGCCCGGTATATCCCATTTTAATTTTACACAATTGTGAACCTTACGCCTTTTTTACTCTCTGATCGAGGTTCTCGGCATTGAAAAATCTTTGTAAACTAACTCACACATGTATATGTTGACATATAAGAGATATACAATGAAAAAAATCAAGGGCAATGATGATATTTATGCGGATTAGACACCAAAAAAAAAAAAAAAAACACTCAACAAATGGCTACATTTTAAGGAATGTGTTTAGTGACAGCATCAGATTCCTAATTGATGGAGAAAGGTCGGGTGGCAAGAAAAGCTGCTTCTAGGAGGTTGTCAAGTGTTTTCGCTCGACGATTCCATTCTTGGGTCGTTGGTTTGGCCCTTGTTCCTATAACTCGAATCCTAGCCTGGTATATCCCATTTTAATTTTACACGATTGTGAACCTTACTCCTTTTTTACTCTCTGATCGACGTTCTCGGCGTTGAAAAATCTTCGTAAACTAAATTACACGTGTATATGTTGACATTTAAAAGATATACAATCAAGAAAATCAAGAGAAATGGTGATATATATATGCGGATTAGACACAAAAAAAAAACACTCAACAAATGGCTACAATTTAAGGAACGTGTTTAGTGACGGCATCAGATTCCTAATTGATCGAGAAAGGTCTGGTGGCAAGAAAAGCAGCTTCTAGAAGGTTGTCAAGTGTTTTCGCTCGACGATTCCATTCTTGGTTGGTTAGTTTGGCCCTTGTTCCTGTAACTCAAATCCTAGCCCGGTATATCCCATTTTAATTTTACACCATTGTGAACCTTACGCCTTTTTTACTCTCTGATCTAGGTTCTCGGCATTGAAAAATCTTCGTAAACTAAATCACACATGTATATGTTGACATTTAAGAGATATACAGTCAAGAAAATCAAGGGCAATGGTGATATATATGCGGATTAGACACCCAAAAAAAACACTCAACAAATGGCTACAATTTAAGGAATGTGTTTAGTGACGGCATCAGATTCCTAATTGATGGAGAAATGTCTGGTGGCAAGAAATCGTGCTTCTAGGAGGTTGTCAAGTGTTTTCGCCCGACGATTCCATTCTAGGGTGGTTGGTTTGGCCCTTGCTCCTGTAACTCGAATCATAGCCCGGTATGTCCCATTTTAATTTTACACCATTGAGAACCTTACGCCTTTTTTACTCTCTGATCGACGTTCTCGGCATTGAAAAATCTTCGTAAGCTAAATCACACGTGTATATGTTGACATATAAGAGATATACAGTCAAGAAAATCAACGGCAATGGTGATAGAAATGCGGATTAGACACCAAAAAAAAACACTCAACAAATGGCTACAATTTAAGGAATGTGTTTAGTGACGGCACCAGATTCCTAATTGATGGAGAAAGGTCGGGTGGCAAGAAAAGCTGCTTCTAGGAGGTTGTCAAGTGTTTTCGCTCGACGATTCCATTCTTGGTTGGTTAGTTTGGCCCTTGTTCCTGTAACTCGAATCCTAGCCCGGTATGTCCCATTTTAATTTTACATCATTGTGAACCCTACTCCTTTTTTACTCTCTGATCGTGGTTCACGGCGTTAAAAAATCTTCGTAAACTAAATTACACGTGTATATGTTGACATTTAAAAGATATACAGTGAAGAAAATCAAGGGCAATGGTGATATATATGCGGATTAGACACCAAAAAACACTCAACAAATGGCCCCAATTTAAGGAATGTGTTTAGTGATGGCATCAGATCCTAATTGAAGGAGAAAGGTCTGGTGATAAGAAAAACTGCTTCTAGGATGTTGTCAAGTGTTTTCGCTCGACGATTCCATTCTTGGGTGGTTGGTTTGGTCCTTGTTCCTGTAACTCGAATCCTAGCCAGGTATATCCCATTTTAATTTTACACCATTGTGAACCTTACACCTTTTTTACTCTCTGATCGTGGTTCTCGGCATTGAAAAATCTTCGTAAACTAAATCACACGTGTATATGTTGACATTTAAGAGATATACAGTCAAGAAAATCAAGGGCAATGGTGATATATATGTGGATTAGACACAAAAAAAAACTCAACAAATGGCTACAATTTAAGGAATGTGTTAGTGACGGCCTCAGATTCCTAATTGATGGAGAAAGGTCTGGTGGTAAAAAAAAAAGCTGCTTCTAGCAGGTTGTCAAGTGTTTTCGCTCGACGATTCCATTCTTGGGTGGTTGGTTTTGCCCTTGTTCCTGTAACTCGAATCCTATCCCTGTATATCCCGTTTTAATCTTACACCGTTGTGAACCTTACGCCTTTTTTACTCTCTAATCGAGGTTCTCGGCATTGAAAAATTTTCGTAAACTAAATCACACGTGTATATGTTGACATTTAAAAGATATACAATCAAGAAAATCAAGAGAAATGGTGATATATATATGCGGATTAGACACAAAAAAAAACACTCAACAAATGGCTACAATTTAAGGAACGTGTTTAGTGACGGCATCAGATTCCTAATTGATCGAGAAAGGTCTGGTGGCAAGAAAAGCAGCTTCTAGAAGGTTGTCAAGTGTTTTCGCTCGACGATTCCATTCTTGGTTGGTTAGTTTGGCCCTTGTTCCTGTAACTCGAATCCTAGCCCGGTATATCCCATTTTAATTTTACACCATTGTGAACCTTACGCCTTTTTTACTCTCTGATCTAGGTTCTCGGCATTGAAAAATCTTCGTAAACTAAATCACACATGTATATGTTGACATTTAAGAGATATACAGTCAAGAAAATCAAGGGCAATGGTGATATATATGCGGATTAGACACCCAAAAAAAAAAACACTCAACAAATGGCCCCAATTTAAGGAATGTGTTTAGTGACGGCATCAGATCCAAATTGATGGAGAAAGGTCTGGTGATAAGAAAAACTGCTTCTAGGAGGTTGTCAAGTGTTTTCGCTCGACGATTCCATTCTTGGGTGGTTGGTTTGGTCCTTGCTCCTATACCTCGAATCCTAGCCAGGTATATCCCATTTTAATTTTACACCATTGTGAACCTTACGCCTTTTTTACTCTCTGATCGAGGTTCTCGGCATTGAAAAATCTTCGTAAACTAAATCACACGTGTATATGTTGATATTTAAGAGATATACAGTCAAGAAAATCAAGGGCAATGGTGATATATATGCGGATTAGACACAAAAAAAAAACACTCAACAAATGGCTACAATTTAAGGAACGTGTTTAGTGACGGCATCAGATTCCTAATTGATGGAGAAAGGTCTGGTGGCAAGAAAAGCTGCTTCTAGGAGGTTGTCAAGTGTTTTCGCTCGACGATTCCATTCTTGGTTGGTTAGTTTGGCCATTGTTCCTGTAACTCGAATCCTAGCCCGGTATATCCCATTTTAATTTTACACAATTGTGAACCTTACGCCTTTTTTACTCTCTGATCGAGGTTCTCGGCATTGAAAAATCTTTGTAAACTAACTCACACATGTATATGTTGACATATAAGAGATATACAATGAAAAAAATCAAGGGCAATGATGATATATATGCGGATTAGACACCAAAAAAAAAAAAAACACTCAACAAATGGCTACATTTTAAGGAATGTGTTTAGTGACAGCATCAGATTCCTAATTGATGGAGAAAGGTCGGGTGGCAAGAAAAGCTGCTTCTAGGAGGTTGTCAAGTGTTTTCGCTCGACGATTCCATTCTTGGGTCGTTGGTTTGGCCCTTGTTCCTATAACTCGAATCCTAGCCTGGTATATCCCATTTTAATTTTACACGATTGTGAACCTTACTCCTTTTTTACTCTCTGATCGACGTTCTCGGCGTTGAAAAATCTTCGTAAACTAAATTACACGTGTATATGTTGACATTTAAAAGATATACAATCAAGAAAATCAAGAGAAATGGTGATATATATATGCGGATTAGACACAAAAAAAAAACACTCAACAAATGGCTACAATTTAAGGAACGTGTTTAGTGACGGCATCAGATTCCTAATTGATCGAGAAAGGCCTGGTGGCAAGAAAAGCAGCTTCTAGAAGGTTGTCAAGTGTTTTCGCTCGACGATTCCATTCTTGGTTGGTTAGTTTGGCCCTTGTTCCTGTAACTCGAATCCTAGCCCGGTATATCCCATTTTAATTTTACACCATTGTGAACCTTACGCCTTTTTTACTCTCTGATCTAGGTTCTCGGCATTGAAAAATCTTCGTAAACTAAATCACACATGTATATGTTGACATTTAAGAGATATACAGTCAAGAAAATCAAGGGCAATGGTGATATATATGCGGATTAGACACCCAAAAAAAACACTCAACAAATGGCTACAATTTAAGGAATGTGTTTAGTGACGGCATCAGATTCCTAATTGATGGAGAAATGTCTGGTGGCAAGAAATCGTGCTTCTAGGAGGTTGTCAAGTGTTTTCGCTCGACGATTCCATTCTAGGGTGGTTGGTTTGGCCCTTGCTCCTGTAACTCGAATCATAGCCCGGTATGTCCCATTTTAATTTTACACCATTGAGAACCTTACGCCTTTTTTACTCTCTGATCGACGTTCTCGGCATTGAAAAATCTTTGTAAGCTAAATCACACGTGTATATGTTGACATATAAGAGATATACAGTCAAGAAAATCAACGGCAATGGTGATAGATATGCGGATTAGACACCAAAAAAAAACACTCAACAAATGGCTACAATTTAAGGAATGTGTTTAGTGACGGCACCAGATTCCTAATTGATGGAGAAAGGTCGGGTGGCAAGAAAAGCTGCTTCTAGGAGGTTGTCAAGTGTTTTCGCTCGACGATTCCATTCTTGGTTGGTTAGTTTGGCCCTTGTTCCTGTAACTCGAATCCTAGCCCGGTATGTCCCATTTTAATTTTACATCATTGTGAACCCTACTCCTTTTTTACTCTCTGATCGTGGTTCACGGCGTTAAAAAATCTTCGTAAACTAAATTACATGTGTATATGTTGACATTTAAAAGATATACAGTGAAGAAAATCAAGGGCAATGGTGATATATATGCGGATTAGACACCAAAAAACACTCAACAAATGGCCCCAATTTAAGGAATGTGTTTAGTGATGGCATCAGATCCTAATTGAAGGAGAAAGGTCTGGTGATAAGAAAAACTGCTTCTAGGATGTTGTCAAGTGTTTTCGCTCGACGATTCCATTCTTGGGTGGTTGGTTTGGTCCTTGTTCCTGTAACTCGAATCCTAGCCAGGTATATCCCATTTTAATTTTACACCATTGTGAACCTTACACCTTTTTTACTCTCTGATCGTGGTTCTCGGCATTGAAAAATCTTCGTAAACTAAATCACACGTGTATATGTTGACATTTAAGAGATATACAGTCAAGAAAATCAAGGGCAATGGTGATATATATGTGGATTAGACACAAAAAAAAACTCAACAAATGGCTACAATTTAAGGAATGTGTTAGTGACGGCCTCAGATTCCTAATTGATGGAGAAAGGTCTGGTGGTAAAAAAAAAAGCTGCTTCTAGCAGGTTGTCAAGTGTTTTCGCTCGACGATTCCATTCTTGGGTGGTTGGTTTTGCCCTTGTTCCTGTAACTCGAATCCTATCCCTGTATATCCCGTTTTAATCTTACACCGTTGTGAACCTTACGCCTTTTTTACTCTCTAATCGAGGTTCTCGGCATTGAAAAATTTTCGTAAACTAAATCACACGTGTATATGTTGACATTTAAAAGATATACAATCAAGAAAATCAAGAGAAATGGTGATATATATATGCGGATTAGACACAAAAAAAAACACTCAACAAATGGCTACAATTTAAGGAACGTGTTTAGTGACGGCATCAGATTCCTAATTGATCGAGAAAGGTCTGGTGGCAAGAAAAGCAGCTTCTAGAAGGTTGTCAAGTGTTTTCGCTCGACGATTCCATTCTTGGTTGGTTAGTTTGGCCCTTGTTCCTGTAACTCGAATCCTAGCCCGGTATATCCCATTTTAATTTTACACCATTGTGAACCTTACGCCTTTTTTACTCTCTGATCTAGGTTCTCGGCATTGAAAAATCTTCGTAAACTAAATCACACATGTATATGTTGACATTTAAGAGATATACAGTCAAGAAAATCAAGGGCAATGGTGATATATATGCGGATTAGACACCCAAAAAAAAAAACACTCAACAAATGGCCCCAATTTAAGGAATGTGTTTAGTGACGGCATCAGATCCAAATTGATGGAGAAAGGTCTGGTGATAAGAAAAACTGCTTCTAGGAGGTTGTCAAGTGTTTTCGCTCGTCGATTCCATTCTTGGGTGGTTGGTTTGGTCCTTGCTCCTATACCTCGAATCCTAGCCAGGTATATCCCATTTTAATTTTACACCATTGTGAACCTTACGCCTTTTTTACTCTCTGATCGAGGTTCTCGGCATTGAAAAATCTTCGTAAACTAAATCACACGTGTATATGTTGATATTTAAGAGATATACAGTCAAGAAAATCAAGGGCAATGGTGATATATATGCGGATTAGACACAAAAAAAAAACACTCAACAAATGGCTACAATTTAAGGAACGTGTTTAGTGACGGCATCAGATTCCTAATTGATGGAGAAAGGTCTGGTGGCAAGAAAAGCTGCTTCTAGGAGGTTGTCAAGTGTTTTCGCTCGACGATTCCATTCTTGGTTGGTTAGTTTGGCCATTGTTCCTGTAACTCGAATCCTAGCCCGGTATATCCCATTTTAATTTTACACAATTGTGAACCTTACGCCTTTTTTACTCTCTGATCGAGGTTCTCGGCATTGAAAAATCTTTGTAAACTAACTCACACATGTATATGTTGACATATAAGAGATATACAATGAAAAAAATCAAGGGCAATGATGATATATATGCGGATTAGACACCAAAAAAAAAAAAAAACACTCAACAAATGGCTACATTTTAAGGAATGTGTTTAGTGACAGCATCAGATTCCTAATTGATGGAGAAAGGTCGGGTGGCAAGAAAAGCTGCTTCTAGGAGGTTGTCAAGTGTTTTCGCTCGACGATTCCATTCTTGGGTCGTTGGTTTGGCCCTTGTTCCTATAACTCGAATCCTAGCCTGGTATATCCCATTTTAATTTTACACGATTGTGAACCTTACTCCTTTTTTACTCTCTGATCGACGTTCTCGGCGTTGAAAAATCTTCGTAAACTAAATTACACGTGTATATGTTGACATTTAAAAGATATACAATCAAGAAAATCAAGAGAAATGGTGATATATATATGCGGATTAGACACAAAAAAAAAACACTCAACAAATGGCTACAATTTAAGGAACGTGTTTAGTGACGGCATCAGATTCCTAATTGATCGAGAAAGGCCTGGTGGCAAGAAAAGCAGCTTCTAGAAGGTTGTCAAGTGTTTTCGCTCGACGATTCCATTCTTGGTTGGTTAGTTTGGCCCTTGTTCCTGTAACTCGAATCCTAGCCCGGTATATCCCATTTTAATTTTACACCATTGTGAACCTTACGCCTTTTTTACTCTCTGATCTAGGTTCTCGGCATTGAAAAATCTTCGTAAACTAAATCACACATGTATATGTTGACATTTAAGAGATATACAGTCAAGAAAATCAAGGGCAATGGTGATATATATGCGGATTAGACACCCAAAAAAAACACTCAACAAATGGCTACAATTTAAGGAATGTGTTTAGTGACGGCATCAGATTCCTAATTGATGGAGAAATGTCTGGTGGCAAGAAATCGTGCTTCTAGGAGGTTGTCAAGTGTTTTCGCTCGACGATTCCATTCTAGGGTGGTTGGTTTGGCCCTTGCTCCTGTAACTCGAATCATAGCCCGGTATGTCCCATTTTAATTTTACACCATTGAGAACCTTACGCCTTTTTTACTCTCTGATCGACGTTCTCGGCATTGAAAAATCTTCGTAAGCTAAATCACACGTGTATATGTTGACATATAAGAGATATACAGTCAAGAAAATCAACGGCAATGGTGATAGATATGCGGATTAGACACCAAAAAAAAACACTCAACAAATGGCTACAATTTAAGGAATGTGTTTAGTGACGGCACCAGATTCCTAATTGATGGAGAAAGGTCGGGTGGCAAGAAAAGCTGCTTCTAGGAGGTTGTCAAGTGTTTTCGCTCGACGATTCCATTCTTGGTTGGTTAGTTTGGCCCTTGTTCCTGTAACTCGAATCCTAGCCCGGTATGTCCCATTTTAATTTTACATCATTGTGAACCCTACTCCTTTTTTACTCTCTGATCGTGGTTCACGGCGTTAAAAAATCTTCGTAAACTAAATTACACGTGTATATGTTGACATTTAAAAGATATACAGTGAAGAAAATCAAGGGCAATGGTGATATATATGCGGATTAGACACCAAAAAAACACTCAACAAATGGCCCCAATTTAAGGAATGTGTTTAGTGATGGCATCAGATCCTAATTGAAGGAGAAAGGTCTGGTGATAAGAAAAACTGCTTCTAGGATGTTGTCAAGTGTTTTCGCTCGACGATTCCATTCTTGGGTGGTTGGTTTGGTCCTTGTTCCTGTAACTCGAATCCTAGCCAGGTATATCCCATTTTAATTTTACACCATTGTGAACCTTACACCTTTTTTACTCTCTGATCGTGGTTCTCGGCATTGAAAAATCTTCGTAAACTAAATCACACGTGTATATGTTGACATTTAAGAGATATACAGTCAAGAAAATCAAGGGCAATGGTGATATATATGTGGATTAGACACAAAAAAAAACTCAACAAATGGCTACAATTTAAGGAATGTGTTAGTGACGGCCTCAGATTCCTAATTGATGGAGAAAGGTCTGGTGGTAAAAAAAAAAGCTGCTTCTAGCAGGTTGTCAAGTGTTTTCGCTCGACGATTCCATTCTTGGGTGGTTGGTTTTGCCCTTGTTCCTGTAACTCGAATCCTATCCCTGTATATCCCGTTTTAATCTTACACCGTTGTGAACCTTACGCCTTTTTTACTCTCTAATCGAGGTTCTCGGCATTGAAAAATTTTCGTTAACTAAATCACACGTGTATATGTTGACATTTAAAAGATATACAATCAAGAAAATCAAGAGAAATGGTAATATATATATGCGGATTAGACACAAAAAAAAAACACTCAACAAATGGCTACAATTTAAGGAACGTGTTTAGTGACGGCATCAGATTCCTAATTGATCGAGAAAGGTCTGGTGGCAAGAAAAGCAGCTTCTAGAAGGTTGTCAAGTGTTTTCGCTCGACGATTCCATTCTTGGTTGGTTAGTTTGGCCCTTGTTCCTGTAACTCGAATCCTAGCCCGGTATATCCCATTTTAATTTTACACCATTGTGAACCTTACGCCTTTTTTACTCTCTGATCTAAGTTCTCGGCATTGAAAAATCTTCGTAAACTAAATCACACATGTATATGTTGACATTTAAGAGATATACAGTCAAGAAAATCAAGGGAAATGGTGATATATATGCGGATTAGACACCAAAAAAAAAACACTCAACAAATGGCTACAATTTAAGGAATGTGTTTAGTGACCGCATCAGATTCCTAATTGATGGAGAAAGGTCTTGTGGCAAGAAATCGTGCTTCTAGGAGGTTGTCAAGTGTTTTCGCTCGACGATTCCATTCTAGGGTGGTTGGTTTGGCCCTTGCTCCTGTAACTCGAATCCTAGCCCGGTATGTCCCATTTTAATTTTACACCATTGAGAACCTTACGCCTTTTTTACTCTCTGATCGACGTTCTCGGCATTGAAAAATCTTCGTAAACTAAATCACACGTGTATATGTTGACATATAAGAGATATACAGTCAAGAAAATCAATGGCAATGGTGATAGATATGCGGATTAGACACCAAAAAAAAAACACTCAACAAATGGCTACAATTTAAGGAATGTGTTTAGTGACGGCACCATATTCCTAATTGATGGAGAAAGGTCGGGTGGCAAGAAAAGCTGCTTCTAGGAGGTTGTCAAGTGTTTTCGCTCGACGATTCCATTCTTGGTTGGTTAGTTTGGCCCTTGTTCCTGTAACTCGAATCCTATCCCGGTATGTCCCATTTTAATTTTACATCATTGTGAACCTTACTCCTTTTTTACTCTCTGATCGTGGTTCACGGCGTTGAAAAATCTTCGTAAACTAAATTACACGTGTATATGTTGACATTTAAAAGATATACAGTCAAGAAAATCAAGGGCAATGGTGATATATATGCGGATTAGACACCAAAAAAAACACTCAACAAATGGCCCAATTTAAGGAATGTGTTTAGTGATGGCATCAGATCCTAATTGAAGGAGAAAGGTCTGGTAATAAGAAAAACTGCTTCTAGGAGGTTGTCAAGTGTTTTCGCTCGACGATTCCATTCTTGGGTGGTTGGTTTGGTCCTTGTTCCTGTAACTCGAATCCTAGCCAGGTATATCCCATTTTAATTTTACACCATTGTGAACCTTACACCTTTTTTACTCTCTGATCGTGGTTCTCGGCATTGAAAAATCTTCGTAAACTAAATCACACGTGTATATGTTGACATTTAAGAGATATACAGTCAAGAAAATCAAGGGCAATGGTGATATATATGTGGATTAGACACAAAAAAAAAACTCAACAAATGGCTACAATTTAAGGAATGTGTTAGTGACGGCCTCAGATTCCTAATTGATGGAGAAAGGTCTGGTGGTAAAAAAAAAGCTGCTTCTAGCAGGTTGTCAAGTGTTTTCGCTCGACGATTCCATTCTTGGGTGGTTGGTTTTGTCCTTGTTCCTGTAACTCGAATCCTATCCCTGTATATCCCGTTTTAATCTTACACCATTGTGAACCTTACGCCTTTTTTACTCTCTAATCGAGGTTCTAGGCATTGAAAATTTTTCGTAAACTAAATCACACGTGTATATGTAGACATTTAAAAGATATACAATCAGGAAAATCAAGAGAAATGGTGATATATATGCGGATTAGACACAAAAAAAAACGCTCAACAAATGGCTACAATTTTAGGAACGTGTTTAGTGACGGCATCAGATTCCTAATTGATGGAGAAAGGTCTGGTGGCAAGAAAAGCTGCTTCTAGGAGGTTGTCAAGTGTTTTCGCTCGACGATTCCATTCTTGGTTGGTTAGTTTGGCCCTTGTTCCTGTAACTCGAATCCTAGCCCGGTATATCCCATTTTAATTTTACACCATTGTGAACCTTACGCCTTTTTTACTCTCTGATTGAGGTTCTCGGCATTGAAAAATCTTCGTAAACTAAATCACACATGTATATCTTGACATTTAAGAGATATACAGTCAAGAAAATCAAGGGCAATGGTGATAGATATGCGGATTAGACACCAAAAAAAAAGCACTCAACAAATGGCTACAATTTAAGGAATGTGTTTAGTGACGGCACCAGATTCCTAATTGATGGAGAAAGGTCTAGTGGCAAGAAAAGCTGCTTCTAGGAGGTTGTCAAGTGTTTTCGCTCGACGATTCCATTCTTGGTTGGTTAGTTTGGCCCTTGTTCCTGTAACTCGAATCCTAGCCCGATATGTCCCCTTTTAATTTTACACCATTGTGAACCTTACGCCTTTTTTACTCTCTGATCGAGGTTCTCGGCATTGAAAAATCTTCGTAAACTAAATCACACATGTATATCTTGACATTTAAGAGATATATAGTCAAGAAAATCAAGGGCAATGGCGATATATATGCGGATTAGACACCAAAAAAAACACTCAACAAATGGCTACATTTTAAGGAATGTGTTTAGTGACGGCATCAGATTCTTAATTGATGGAGAAAGGTCGGGTGGCAAGAAAAGCTGCTTCTAGGAGGTTGTCAAGTGTTTTCGCTCGACGATTCCATTCTTTGATGGTTGGTTTGGCCCTTGTTCCTATAACTCGAATCCTAGCCTGGTATATCCCATTTTAATTTTACACGATTGTGAACCTTACTCCTTTTTTACTCTCTGATCGACGTTCTCGGCGTTGAAAAATCTTCGTAAACTAAATTACACGTGTATATGTTGACATTTAAAAGATATACAATCAAGAAAATCAAGAGAAATGGTGATATATATATGCGGATTAGACACAAAAAAAAAACACTCAACAAATGGCTACAATTTAAGGAACGTGTTTAGTGACGGCATCAGATTCCTAATTGATCGAGAAAGGCCTGGTGGCAAGAAAAGCAGCTTCTAGAAGGTTGTCAAGTGTTTTCGCTCGACGATTCCATTCTTGGTTGGTTAGTTTGGCCCTTGTTCCTGTAACTCGAATCCTAGCCCGGTATATCCCATTTTAATTTTACACCATTGTGAACCTTACGCCTTTTTAACTCTCTGATCTAGGTTCTCGGCATTGAAAAATCTTCGTAAACTAAATCACACATGTATATGTTGACATTTAAGAGATATACAGTCAAGAAAATCAAGGGCAATGGTGATATATATGCGGATTAGACACCCAAAAAAAACACTCAACAAATGGCTACAATTTAAGGAATGTGTTTAGTGACGGCATCAGATTCCTAATTGATGGAGAAATGTCTGGTGGCAAGAAATCGTGCTTCTAGGAGGTTGTCAAGTGTTTTCGCTCGACGATTCCATTCTAGGGTGGTTGGTTTGGCCCTTGCTCCTGTAACTCGAATCATAGCCCGGTATGTCCCATTTTAATTTTACACCATTGAGAACCTTACGCCTTTTTTACTCTCTGATCGACGTTCTCGGCATTGAAAAATCTTCGTAAGCTAAATCACACGTGTATATGTTGACATATAAGAGATATACAGTCAAGAAAATCAACGGCAATGGTGATAGATATGCGGATTAGACACCAAAAAAAAACACTCAACAAATGGCTACAATTTAAGGAATGTGTTTAGTGACGGCACCAGATTCCTAATTGATGGAGAAAGGTCGGGTGGCAAGAAAAGCTGCTTCTAGGAGGTTGTCAAGTGTTTTCGCTCGACGATTCCATTCTTGGTTGGTTAGTTTGGCCCTTGTTCCTGTAACTCGAATCCTAGCCCGGTATGTCCCATTTTAATTTTACATCATTGTGAACCCTACTCCTTTTTTACTCTCTGATCGTGGTTCACGGCGTTAAAAAATCTTCGTAAACTAAATTACACGTGTATATGTTGACATTTAAAAGATATACAGTGAAGAAAATCAAGGGCAATGGTGATATATATGCGGATTAGACACCAAAAAAACACTCAACAAATGGCCCCAATTTAAGGAATGTGTTTAGTGATGGCATCAGATCCTAATTGAAGGAGAAAGGTCTGGTGATAAGAAAAACTGCTTCTAGGATGTTGTCAAGTGTTTTCGCTCGACGATTCCATTCTTGGGTGGTTGGTTTGGTCCTTGTTCCTGTAACTCGAATCCTAGCCAGGTATATCCCATTTTAATTTTACACCATTGTGAACCTTACACCTTTTTTACTCTCTGATCGTGGTTCTCGGCATTGAAAAATCTTCGTAAACTAAATCACACGTGTATATGTTGACATTTAAGAGATATACAGTCAAGAAAATCAAGGGCAATGGTGATATATATGTGGATTAGACACAAAAAAAAACTCAACAAATGGCTACAATTTAAGGAATGTGTTAGTGACGGCCTCAGATTCCTAATTGATGGAGAAAGGTCTGGTGGTAAAAAAAAAAGCTGCTTCTAGCAGGTTGTCAAGTGTTTTCGCTCGACGATTCCATTCTTGGGTGGTTGGTTTTGCCCTTGTTCCTGTAACTCGAATCCTATCCCTGTATATCCCGTTTTAATCTTACACCGTTGTGAACCTTACGCCTTTTTTACTCTCTAATCGAGGTTCTCGGCATTGAAAAATTTTCGTTAACTAAATCACACGTGTATATGTTGACATTTAAAAGATATACAATCAAGAAAATCAAGAGAAATGGTAATATATATATGCGGATTAGACACAAAAAAAAAACACTCAACAAATGGCTACAATTTAAGGAACGTGTTTAGTGACGGCATCAGATTCCTAATTGATCGAGAAAGGTCTGGTGGCAAGAAAAGCAGCTTCTAGAAGGTTGTCAAGTGTTTTCGCTCGACGATTCCATTCTTGGTTGGTTAGTTTGGCCCTTGTTCCTGTAACTCGAATCCTAGCCCGGTATATCCCATTTTAATTTTACACCATTGTGAACCTTACGCCTTTTTTACTCTCTGATCTAAGTTCTCGGCATTGAAAAATCTTCGTAAACTAAATCACACATGTATATGTTGACATTTAAGAGATATACAGTCAAGAAAATCAAGGGAAATGGTGATATATATGCGGATTAGACACCAAAAAAAAAACACTCAACAAATGGCTACAATTTAAGGAATGTGTTTAGTGACCGCATCAGATTCCTAATTGATGGAGAAAGGTCTTGTGGCAAGAAATCGTGCTTCTAGGAGGTTGTCAAGTGTTTTCGCTCGACGATTCCATTCTAGGGTGGTTGGTTTGGCCCTTGCTCCTGTAACTCGAATCCTAGCCCGGTATGTCCCATTTTAATTTTACACCATTGAGAACCTTACGCCTTTTTTACTCTCTGATCGACGTTCTCGGCATTGAAAAATCTTCGTAAACTAAATCACACGTGTATATGTTGACATATAAGAGATATACAGTCAAGAAAATCAATGGCAATGGTGATAGATATGCGGATTAGACACCAAAAAAAAAACACTCAACAAATGGCTACAATTTAAGGAATGTGTTTAGTGACGGCACCATATTCCTAATTGATGGAGAAAGGTCGGGTGGCAAGAAAAGCTGCTTCTAGGAGGTTGTCAAGTGTTTTCGCTCGACGATTCCATTCTTGGTTGGTTAGTTTGGCCCTTGTTCCTGTAACTCGAATCCTATCCCGGTATGTCCCATTTTAATTTTACATCATTGTGAACCTTACTCCTTTTTTACTCTCTGATCGTGGTTCACGGCGTTGAAAAATCTTCGTAAACTAAATTACACGTGTATATGTTGACATTTAAAAGATATACAGTCAAGAAAATCAAGGGCAATGGTGATATATATGCGGATTAGACACCAAAAAAAACACTCAACAAATGGCCCAATTTAAGGAATGTGTTTAGTGATGGCATCAGATCCTAATTGAAGGAGAAAGGTCTGGTAATAAGAAAAACTGCTTCTAGGAGGTTGTCAAGTGTTTTCGCTCGACGATTCCATTCTTGGGTGGTTGGTTTGGTCCTTGTTCCTGTAACTCGAATCCTAGCCAGGTATATCCCATTTTAATTTTACACCATTGTGAACCTTACACCTTTTTTACTCTCTGATCGTGGTTCTCGGCATTGAAAAATCTTCGTAAACTAAATCACACGTGTATATGTTGACATTTAAGAGATATACAGTCAAGAAAATCAAGGGCAATGGTGATATATATGTGGATTAGACACAAAAAAAAAACTCAACAAATGGCTACAATTTAAGGAATGTGTTAGTGACGGCCTCAGATTCCTAATTGATGGAGAAAGGTCTGGTGGTAAAAAAAAAGCTGCTTCTAGCAGGTTGTCAAGTGTTTTCGCTCGACGATTCCATTCTTGGGTGGTTGGTTTTGTCCTTGTTCCTGTAACTCGAATCCTATCCCTGTATATCCCGTTTTAATCTTACACCATTGTGAACCTTACGCCTTTTTTACTCTCTAATCGAGGTTCTAGGCATTGAAAATTTTTCGTAAACTAAATCACACGTGTATATGTAGACATTTAAAAGATATACAATCAGGAAAATCAAGAGAAATGGTGATATATATGCGGATTAGACACAAAAAAAAACGCTCAACAAATGGCTACAATTTTAGGAACGTGTTTAGTGACGGCATCAGATTCCTAATTGATGGAGAAAGGTCTGGTGGCAAGAAAAGCTGCTTCTAGGAGGTTGTCAAGTGTTTTCGCTCGACGATTCCATTCTTGGTTGGTTAGTTTGGCCCTTGTTCCTGTAACTCGAATCCTAGCCCGGTATATCCCATTTTAATTTTACACCATTGTGAACCTTACGCCTTTTTTACTCTCTGATTGAGGTTCTCGGCATTGAAAAATCTTCGTAAACTAAATCACACATGTATATCTTGACATTTAAGAGATATACAGTCAAGAAAATCAAGGGCAATGGTGATAGATATGCGGATTAGACACCAAAAAAAAAGCACTCAACAAATGGCTACAATTTAAGGAATGTGTTTAGTGACGGCACCAGATTCCTAATTGATGGAGAAAGGTCTAGTGGCAAGAAAAGCTGCTTCTAGGAGGTTGTCAAGTGTTTTCGCTCGACGATTCCATTCTTGGTTGGTTAGTTTGGCCCTTGTTCCTGTAACTCGAATCCTAGCCCGATATGTCCCCTTTTAATTTTACACCATTGTGAACCTTACGCCTTTTTTACTCTCTGATCGAGGTTCTCGGCATTGAAAAATCTTCGTAAACTAAATCACACATGTATATCTTGACATTTAAGAGATATATAGTCAAGAAAATCAAGGGCAATGGCGATATATATGCGGATTAGACACCAAAAAAAACACTCAACAAATGGCTACATTTTAAGGAATGTGTTTAGTGACGGCATCAGATTCTTAATTGATGGAGAAAGGTCGGGTGGCAAGAAAAGCTGCTTCTAGGAGGTTGTCAAGTGTTTTCGCTCGACGATTCCATTCTTTGATGGTTGGTTTGGCCCTTGTTCCTATAACTCGAATCCTAGCCTGGTATATCCCATTTTAATTTTACACGATTGTGAACCTTACTCCTTTTTTACTCTCTGATCGAGGTTCACGGCGTTGATAAATCTTCGTAAACTAAATTACACGTGTATATGTTGTCATTTAAAAGATATACAGTCAAGAAAATCAAGGGCAATGGTGATATATATGCGGATTAGACACCAAAAAAAACACTCAACAAATGGCTACATTTTAAGGAATGTGTTTAGTGACGGCATCAGATTCCTAATTGATGGAGAAAGGTCGGGTGGCAAGAAAAGCTGCTTCTAGGAGGTTGTCAAGTGTTTTCGCTCGACGATTCCATTCTTGGGTGGTTTGTTTGGCCCTTGTTCCTATAACTCGAATCCTAGCCCGGTATATCCCATTTTAGTTTTACACCATTTTGAACCTTACGCCTTTTTTACTCTCTGATCGAGGTTCTCGGCATTGATAAATCTTCGTAAACTAAATCACACATGTATATGTTGACATTTAAGAGATATACAGTCAATAAAATCAAGGGCAATGGTGATATATATGCGGATTAGACACCAAATAAAAAAACTCAACAAATGGCTACAATTTAAGGAATGTGTTTAGTAACGGCAACACATTCCTAATTGATGGAGAAAGGTCTGGTGGTAAGAAAAGTTGCGTCTAGGAGGTTGTCAAGTGTTTTCGCTCGACGATTCCATTCTTGGGTGGTTTGTTTGGCCCTTGTTCCTATAACTCGAATCCTAGCCCGGTATATCCCATTTTAATTTTACATCATTGTGAGCCTTACGCCTTTTTTACTCTCTGATCGAGGTTCTCGGCATTGAAAAATCTTCGTAAACTAAATCACACGTGTATATGTTGACATTAAAGAGATATAAAGTCAAGAAAATCAATGGCAATGGTGATATATATGCGGATTAGACACCAAAAAAACACTCAACAAATGGCAACAATTTAAGGAATGTGTTTTGTGACGGCATCAGATTCTTAATTGTTGGAGAAAGGTCTGGTGGTAAGAAAAGCTGCTTCTAGGAGGTTGTCAAGTGTTTTCACTCGACGATTCCATTCTTGGGTGGTTGGTTTGGCCCTTGTTCCTGTAACTCGAATCCTAGCCCGGTATATCCCATTTTAATTTTACACCATTGTGAACCTTACGCCTTTTTTACTCTCTGATCGAGGTTCTCGGCACTGAAAAATCTTCGTAAATTAAATCACACGTGTATATGTTTACATTTAAGAGATATACAATCAAGAAAATCAAGGGCAATGGGGATATATATGCGGATTACACACCAAAAAAAAAACACTTGACAAATGGCTACAATTTAAGGAATGTGTTTAGTGACGGCATCAGATTCCTAATTGATGGAGAAAGGTCTGGTGGCAAGAGAAGCTGCTTCTAGGAGGTTGTCAAGTGTTTTCGCTCGACGATTCCATTCTTGGGTGGTTGGTTTGGCCCTTGTTCCTGTAACTCGAATCCTAGCCCGGTATATCCCATTTTAATTTTACACCATTGTGAACCTTACGCCTTTTTTACTCTCTGATCGAGGTTCTCGGCATTGAAAAATCTTCGTAAACTAAATCACACGTGTATATGTTGACATTTAAGAGATATACAATCAAGAAAATCAAGGGCAATGGGGATATATATGCGGATTACACACCAAAAAAAACACTTAACAAATGGCTACAATTTAAGGAATGTGTTTAGTGACGGCATCAGATTCCTAATTGACAGAGAAAGGTCTGGTGGCAAGAAAAGCTGCTTCTAGGAGGTTGTCAAGTGTTTTCGCTCGACGATTCCATTCTTGGGTGGTTGGATTGGTCCTTGTTCCTGTAACTCGAATCCTAGCCCGGTATATCCCATTTTAATTTTACACCATTGTGAACCTTACGCCTTTTTTACTCTCTGATCGAGGTTCTCGGCATTGAAAAATCTTCGTAAACTAAATCACACGTGTATATGTTGACATTTAAGAGATATACAATCAAGAAAATCAAGGGCAATGGGGATATATATGCGGATTACACACCAAAAAAAAACACTTAACAAATGGCTACAATTTAAGGAATGTGTTTAGTGACGGCATCAGATTCCTAATTGATGGAGAAAGGTCTGGTGGCAAGAGAAGCTGCTTCTAGGAGGTTGTCAAGTGTTTTCGCTCGATGATTCCATTCTTGGGTGGTTGGTTTGGCCCTTGTTCCTGTAACTCGAATCCTAGCCCAGTATATCCCATTTTAATTTTACACCATTGTGAACCTTACGCCTTTTTTACTCTCAGATCGAGGTTCTCGGCATTGAAAAAACTACGTAAACTAAATCACACGTGTATATGTTGATATTTAAGAGATATACAGTCAAGAAAATCAAGGGCAATGGTGATATATATGCGGATTAGACACCAAAAAAAAACACTCAACAAATGGCTACAATTTAAGGAATGGGTTTAGTGACGGGATCAGATTCCTAATTGACAGAGAAAGGTCTGGTGGCAAGAAAAGCTGCTTATAGGAGGTTGTCAAGTGTTTTCGCTCGACGATTCCATTCTTGGGTGGTTGGTTTGGCCCTTGTTCCTGTAACTCGAATCCTAGCCAGGTATATCCCATTTTAATTTTACACCATTGTGAACCTTACGCCTTTTTTACTCTCTGATCGAGGTTCTCGGCATTGAAAAATCTTCGTAAACTAAATCACACGTGTATATGTTGACATTTAAGAGATATACAATCAAGAAAATCAAGGGCAATGGGGATATATATGCGGATTACACACCAAAAAAAACACTTAACAAATGGCTACAATTTAAGGAATGTGTTTAGTGACGGCATCAGATTCCTAATTGATGGAGAAAGGTCTGGTTGCAAAAGAAGCTGCTTCTAGGAGTTTGTCAAGTTTTTTCGCTCGACGATTCCATTCTTGGGTGGTTGGTTTAGCCCTTGTTCATGTAACTCGAATCCTAGCCCGGTATATCCCATTTTAATTTTACACCATTGTGAACCTTACGCCTTTTTTACTCTCTGATCGAGGTTCTTGGCATTGAAAAATGTTCATAAACTAAATCACACGTGTATATGTTGATATTTAAGAGATATACAGTCAAGAAAATCAAGGGCAATGGTGATATATATGCGGATTAGACACCAAAAAAAACTCAACAAATGGCTACAATTTAAGGAATGTGTTTAGTGACGGCATCAGATTCCTAATTGACAGAGAAAGGTCTGGTGGCAAGAAAAGCTGCTTCTTGGAGGTTGTCAGGTGTTTTCGCTCGACGATTCCATTCTTGGGTGGTTGGTTTGGCCCTTGTTCCTGTAACTCGAATCCTAGCCCGGTATATCCCATTTTAATTTTACACCATTGTGAACCTTACGCCTTTTTTACTCTCTGATCGAGGTTCTCGGCATTGAAAAATCTTCGTAAACTAAATCACACGTGTATATGTTGACATTTAAGAGATATACAATCAAGAAAATCAAGGGCAATGGGGATATATATGCGGATTACACACCAAAAAAAAACACTTAACAAATGGCTACAATTTTAGGAATGTGTTTAGTGACGGCATCAGATTCCTAATTGATGGAGAAAGGTCTGGTGGCAAGAGAAGCTGCTTCTAGGAGGTTGTCAAGTGTTTTCGCTCGACGATTCCATTCTTGGGTGGTTGGTTTGGCCCTTGTTCCTGTAACTCGAATCCCAGCCCGGTATATCCCACTTTAATTTTACACCATTGTGAACCTTACGCCTTTTTTACTCTCTGATCGAGGTTCTCGGCATTGAAAAATCTCCGTAAACTAAATCACACGTGTATATGTTAACATTTAAGGGATACAAAGTCAAGAAAATCAAGGGCAATGGTGATATATATGCGGATTAGACACCAAAAAAACACTCAAAAAATGGCTACAATTTAAGGAATGTGTTTAGTGACGGCATCAGATTCCTAATTGTTGGAGAAAGGTCTGGTGGTAAGAAAAGCTGCTTCTAGGAGGTTGTCAAGTGTTTTCGCTCGACGATTCCATTCTTGGGTGGTTGGTTTGGCCCTTATTCCTGTAACTCGAATCCTAGCCCGGTATATCCCATTTTAATTTTACACCATTGTGAACCTTACGCCTTTTTTACTCTCAGATCGAGGTTCTCGGCATTGAAAAATCTTCGTAAACTAAATCACACGTGTATATGTTGACATTTAAGAGATATACAATCAAGAAAATCAAGGGCAATGGGGATATATATGAGGATTACACACAAAAAAAAAACACTCAACAAATGGCTACAATTTAACGAATGTGTTTAGTGACGGCATCAGATTCCTAATTGATGGAGAAAGGTCTGGTGGCAAGAAAAGCTGCTTCTAGGAGGTTGTCAAGTGTTTTCGCTCGACGATTCCATTCTTGGGTGGTTGGTTTGGCCCTTGTTCCTGTAACTCGAATCCTTGCCCGGTATATCCCATTTTAATTTTACACCATTGTGAACCTTACGCCTTTTTTACTCTCTGATCGAGGTTCTCGGCATTGACAAATCTTCGTAAACTAAATCACACATGAATATGTTGACATTTAAGAGATATACAGTCAAGAAAATTAAGGGCAATGGTGATATATATGCGGATTAGACACCAAAAGAAAAACACTCAACAAATGGCTACAATTTAAGGAATGTGTTTAGTGACGGCATCAGATTCCCAATTGATGGAGAAAGGACTGGTGGTAAGAAAAACTGCTTCTAGGAGGTTGTCAAGTGTTTTCGCTCGATGATTCCATTGTTGGGTGGCTGGTTTGGCCCTTGTTCCTGTAACTCGAATCCTATCCCGGTATATCCCATTTTAATCTTACACCATTGTGAACCTTACGCCTTTTTTACTCTCTGATCGAGGTTCTCAGCATTGAAAAATCTTCGTAAACAAAATCACACGTGTATATGTTGACATTTAAGAGATATACAGTCAAGAAAATCTAGGGCAATGGGGATATATATGCGGATTAGACACAAAAAAAAAACACTCAACAAATGGCTACAATTTAAGGACTGTGATTAGTGACGGCATCAGATTCCAAATTGATGGAGAAAGGTCTGGTGGCAGGAAAAGCTGCTTCTAGGAAGGTTGTCAAGTGTTTTCGCTCGACGATTCCATTTTTGGTGGTTGGTTTGGCCCTTGTTCCTGTAACTCGAATCCTAGCCCGGTATATCCCATTTTAATGTTACACCATTGTGAACCTCACGTCTTTTTTACTCTCTGATCGAGGTTCTCGGCATTGAAAAATCTTCGTAAACGAAATCACACGTGTATATATTGACATTTAAGAGATATAAAGCCAAGAAAATCAAGGGCAATGGTGATATATATGCGGATTAGACACCAAAAGAAAAACACTCAACAAATGGCTACAATTTAAGGAATGTGTTTAGTGACGGCATCAGATTCCTAATTGATGGAGAAAGGTCTGGTGGTAAGATAAGCTGCTTCTAGGAGGTTGTCAAGTGTTTTCGCTCGACGATTCCATTGTTGGGTGGTTGGTTTGGCCCTTGTTCCTGTAACTCGAATCCTATCCCGGTATATCCCATTTTAATCTTACACCATTGTGAACCTTACGGCTTTTTTACTCTGTAATCGAGGTTCTCGGCATTGAAAATTTTCGTAAACTAAATCACACGTGTATATGTTGACATTTAAAAGCTATACATTCAAGAAAATCAAGAGAAATGGTGATATATATGATGATTAGACACCAAAAAAAACACTCAAAAATGGCTACAATTTAAGGAACGTGTTTAGTGACGGCATCAGATTCCTAATTGATGGAGAAAGGTCTGGTGGCAAGAAAAGCTGCTTATAGGAGGTTGTCAAGTGTTTTCGCTCGACGATTTTATTCTTGGGTGGTTGGATTGGCCCTTGTTCCGGAAACTCGAATCCTAGCCCGGTATATCCCATTTTAATTTTACACTATTGTGAACCTTACGCCTTTTTTACTCTCTGATCGAGGTTCTCGGCATTGAAAAATCTTCGTAAACTAAATCACTCGTGTATATGTTGACATTTAAGAGATATACAGTCAAGAAAATCTAGGGCAATAGGGATATATATGCGGATTTGACACCAAAAAAAAAACACTCAACAAGTGGCAACAATTTAAGGAATGTGTTTAGTGACGGCATCAGATTCCTAATTGATGGAGAAAGGTCTGGTGGCAGGAAAAGCTGCTTCTAGGAAGGTTGTCAAGTGTTTTCACACGACGATTCCATTTTTGGTGGTTGGTTTGGCCCTTGTTCCTGTAACTCGAATCCTAGCCCGGTATATCCCATTTTAATTTTGCACCATTATGAACCTTACGTCTTTTTTACTCTCCGATCGAGGTTCTCGGCAAGGAAAAATCTTCGTAAACGAAATCACACGTGTATATGTTGACATTTAAGAGATATAAAGTCAAGAAAATCAAGGGCAATGGTGATATATATGCGGATTAGACACCAAAAGAAAAACACTCAACAAATGGCTACAATTTAAGGAATGTGTTTAGTGACGGCATCAGATTCCTAATTGATGGAGAAAGGTCTGGTGGCAAGAAAAGCTGCTTCTAGGAGGTTGTCAAGTGTTTTCGCTCGACGATTCCATTCTTGGGTGGTTGGTTTGGCCCTTGTTCCTGTAACTCGAATCCTAGCCCGGTATATCCCATTTTAATTTTACACCATTGTGAACCTTACGCTTTTTTTACTCTCTGATCGAGGTTCTCGGCATTGACAAATCTTCGTAAAGTAAATCACACGTGTATATGTTGATATTTAAGAGTTATACAGACAAGAAAATTAAGGGCAATGGTGATATATATGCAGATTAGACACCAAAAAAAAACACTCAACGAATGGCTACAATTTAAGGAGTGTGTTTAGTGACGGCATCAGATTCCTAATTGATGGAGAAAGGTCTGGTGGCAAGAAAAGTTGCTTCTAGGAGGTTGTCAAGTGTTTTCGCTCGACGATTCCGTTCTTGGGTGGTTGGTTTGGCCCTTGTTCCGGTAACTCGAATCCTTGCCCGGTATATCCCATTTTAATTTTACACCATTGTGAACCTTACGCCGTTTTTTACTCTCTGATCGAGGTTCTCGGCATTGAAAAATCTTCGTAAACTAAATCACACATGAATATGTTGACATTTAAGAGATATACAGTCAAGAAAATTAAGGGCAATGGTGATATATATGCGGATTAGACACCAAAAGAAAAACACTCAACAAATGGCTACAATTTAAGGAATGTGTTTAGTGACGACATCAGATTCCTAATTGATGGAGAAAGGTCTGGTGGTAAGAAAAGCTGCTTCTAGGAGGTTGTCAAGTGTTTTCACTCGACGATTCCATTGTTGGGTGCCTGGTTTGGCCCTTGTTCCTGTAACTCGAATCCTATCCCGGTATATCCCATTTTAATCTTACACCATTGTGAACCTTACGCCTTTTTTACTCTCTAATCGAGGTTCTCGGCATTGAAAAATTTTTCGTGAACTAAATCACACGTGTATATGTTGACATTTAAAATATATACATTCAAGAAAATTAAGAGAAATGGTGATATATATGCGGATTAGACACCAAGAAAAACACTTAACAAGTGGCTACAATTTAAGGAACGTGTTTAGTGACGGCATCAGATTCCTAATTGATGGAGAAAGGTCTGGTGGCAAGAAAAGCTGCTTCTAGGAGGTTGTCAAGTATTTTCACTCGACGATTCCATTCTTGGGTGGTTGGTTTGGCCCTTGTTCCTGTAACTCGAATCCTAGCCCGGTATATCCCATTTTAATTTTACACCATTGTGAACCTTACGCCTTTTTTACTCTCTGATCGAGGTTCTCGGCATTGAAAAATCTTCGTAAACAAAATCACACGTGTATATGTTGACATTTAAGAGTTATACAGTCAAGAAAATCTAGGGCAATGGGGATATATATGCGGATTAGACACCAAAAAAAAACACTCAACAAGTGGCTACAATTTAAGGAATGTGTTTAGTGACGGCATCAGATTCCTAATTGATGGAGAAAGGTCTGGTGGCAGGAAAAGCTGCTTCTAGGAAGGTTGTCAAGTGTTTTCGCTCGACGATTCCATTTTTGGTGGTTGGTTTGGCCCTTGGTCCTGTAACTCGAATCCTAGCCCGGTATATCCCATTTTAATGTTACACCATTGTGAACCTTACGTCTTTTTTACTCTCTGATCGAGGTTCTCGTCATTGAAAAATCTTCGTAAACGAAATCACACGTGTATATATTGACATTTAAGAGATATAAAGTCAAGAAAATCAAGGGCAATGGTGATATATATGCGGATTAGACACCAAAAGAAAAACACTCAACAAATGGCTACAATTTAAGGAATGTGTTTAGTGACGGCATCAGATTCCTAATTGATGGAGAAAGGTCTGGTGGTAAGAAAAGCTGCTTCTAGGAGGTTGTCAAGTGTTTTCGCTCGACGATTCCATTGTTGGGTGGTTGGTTTGGCCCTTGTTCCTGTAACTCGAATCCTATCCCGGTATATCCCATTTTAATCTTACACCATTATGAACCTTACGGCTTTTTTACTCTGTAATCGAGGTTCTCGGCATTGAAAATTTTCGTAAACTAAATCACACGTGTATATGTTGAGATTTAAAAGCTATACATTCAAGAAAATCAAGAGAAATGGTGATATATATGATGATTAGACACCAAAAAAAACACTCAACAAATGGCTACAATTTAAGGAACGTGTTTAGTGACGGCATCAGATTCCTAATTGATGGAGAAAGGTCTGGTGGCAAGAAAAGCTGCATATAGGAGGTTGTCAAGTGTTTTCGCTCGACGATTCCATTCTTGGGTGGTTGGATTGGCCCTTGTTCCTGAAACTCGAATCCTAGCCCGGTATATCCCATTTTAATTTTACACTATTGTGAACCTTACGCCTTTTTTACTCTCTGATCGAGGTTCTCGGCATTGAAAAATCTTCGTAAACTAAATCACTCGTGTATATGTTGACATTTAAGAGATATACAGTCAAGAAAATCTAGGGCAATGGGGATATATATGCGGATTTGACACCAAAAAAAACACTCAACAAGTGGCAACAATTTAAGGAATGTGTTTAGTGACGGCATCAGATTCCTAATTGATGGAGAAAGGTCTGGTGGCAGGAAAAGCTGCTTCTAGGAAGGTTGTCAAGTGTTTTCACACGACGATTCCATTTTTGGTGGTTGGTTTGGCCCTTGTTCCTGTAACTCGAATCCTAGCCCGGTATATCCCATTTTAATTTTGCACCATTGTGAACCTTACGTCTTTTTTACTCTCCGATCGAGGTTCTCGGCAAGGAAAAATCTTTGTAAACGAAATCACACGTGTATATGTTGACATTTAAGAGATATAAAGTCAAGAAAATCAAGGGCAATGGTGATATATATGCGGATTAGACACCAAAAGAAAAACACTCAACAAATGGCTACAATTTAAGGAATGTGTTTAGTGACGGCATCAGATTCCTAATTGATGGAGAAAGGTCTGGTGGTAAGAAAAGCTGCTTCTAGGAGATTATCAAGTGTTTTCGCTCGTCGATTCCATTCTTGGGTGGTTGGTATTGCCCTTGCTCCTGTAAGTCGAATCCTAGCCCGGTATATCCCATTTTAATTTTACACCATTGTGAACCTTACGCCTTTTTTACTCTCTGATTGAGGTTCTCGGCATTGAAAAATCTTCGTAAACTAAATCACACGTGTATATGTTGACATTTAAACGATATACAGTCAAGAAAATCAAGGGCAATGGTGATATATATCCGGATTAGACACCAAAAAAAAAACACTCAACAAATGGCTACAATTTAAGGAGTGTGTTTAGTGACGGCATCAGATTCCTAATTGATAGAGAAAGGTCTGGTGGCAAGAAAAGTTGCTTCTAGGAGGTTGTCAAGTGTTTTCGCTCGACGATTCCGTTCTTGGGTGGTTGGTTTGGCCCTTGTTCCTGTAACTCGAATCCTTGCCCGGTATATCCCATTTTAATTTTACACCATTGTGAACCTTACGCGTTTTTTACTCTCTGATCGAGGTTCTCGGCATTGAAAAATCTTCGTAAACTAAATCACACATGAATATGTTGACATTTAAGAGATATACAGTCAAGAAAATTAAGGGCAATGGTGATATATATGCGGATTAGACACCAAAAGAAAAACACTCAACAAAAGGCTACAATTTAAGGAATGTGTTTAGTGACGACATCAGATTCCTAATTGATGGAGAAAGGTCTGGTGGTAAGAAAAGCTGCTTCTAGGAGGTTGTCAAGTGTTTTCGCTCGACGATTCCATTGTTGGGTGGCTGGTTTGGCCCTTGTTCCTGTAACTCGAATCCTATCCCGGTATATCCCATTTTAATCTTACACCATTGTGAACCTTACGCCTTTTTTACTCTCTAATCGAGGTTCTCGGCATTGAAAATTTTTCGTGAACTAAATCACACGTGTATATGTTGACATTTAAAATATATACATTCAAGAAAATTAAGAGAAATGGTGATATATATATGCGGATTAGACACCAAAAAAAAACACTCAACAAATGGCTACAATTTAAGGAACGTGTTTAGTGACGGCATCAGATTCCTAATTGATGGAGAATGGTCTGGTGGCAAGAAAAGCTGCTTCTAGGAGGTTATCAAGTGTTTTCGCTCGACGATTCCATTCTTGGGTGGTTGGTTTGGCCCTTGTTCCTGTAACTCGAATCCTAGCCCGGAATATCCCATTTTAATTTTACACCATTGTGAACCTTACGCCTTTTTTACTCTCTGATCGAGGTTCTCGGCATTGAAAAATCTTCGTAAACTAAATCACATGTGTATATGTTGACATTTAGGAGATATACAGTCAAGAAAATCTTGGGCAATGGGGATATATATGCGGATTTGACACCAAAAAAAACACTCAACAAATGGCTATAATTTAAGGAATATGTTTAGTGACGGCATCAGATTCCTAATTGATGGAGAAAGGTCTGGTGGCAGGAAAAGCTGCTTCTAGGAAGGTTGTCAAGTGTTTTCGCTCGACGATTCCATTTTTGGTGGTTGGTTTGGCCCTTGTTCCTGTAACTCGAATCCTAGCCCGGTATATCCCATTTTAATGTTACACCATTGTGAACCTTACGTCTTTTTTACTCTCTGATCGAGGTTCTCGGCATTGAAAAATCTTCGTAAACGAAATCACACGTGTATATGTTGACATTTAAGAGATATAAAGTCAAAAAATCAAGGGCAATTGTGATATATATGCGGATTAGACACCAAAAGAAAAACACTCAACAAATGGCTACAATTTAAGGAATGTGTTTAGTGACGGCATCAGATTCCTAATTGATGGAGAAAGGTCTGGTGGTAAGAAAAGATGCTTCTAGGAGGTTGTCAAGTGTTTTCGCTCGACGATTCCATTGTTGGATGGTTGGTTTGGCCCTTTTTCCTGTAACTCGAATCCTATCCCGGTATATCCCATTTTAATCTTACACCATTGTGAACCTTACGGCTTTTTTACTCTGTAATCGAGGTTCTCGGCATTGAAAAATTTTCGTAAACTAAATCACACGTGTATATGTTGACATTTAAAAGCTATACATTCAAGAAAATCAAGAGAAATGGTGATATATATGCGGATTAGACACCAAAAAAAACACTCAACAAATGGCTACAATTTAAGGAACGTGTTTAGTGACGGCATTAGATTCCTAATTGATGGAGAAAGGTCTGGTGGCAAGAAAAGCTGCATATAGGAGGTTGTCAAGTGTTTTCGCTCGACGATTCCATTCTTGGGTGGTTGGATTGGCCCTTGTTCCTGAAACTCGAATCCTAGCCCGGTATATCCCATTTTAATTTTACACTATTGTGAACCTTACGCCTTTTTTACTCTCTGATCGAGGTTCTCGGCATTGAAAAATCTTCGTAAACTAAATCACTCGTGTATATGTTGACATTTAAGAGATATACAGTCAAGAAAATCTAGGGCAATGGGGATATATATGCGGATTTGACACCAAAAAAAACACTCAACAAGTGGCAACAATTTAAGGAATGTGTTTAGTGACGGCATCAGATTCCTAATTGATGGAGAAAGGTCTGGTGGCAGGAAAAGCTGCTTCTAGGAAGGTTGTCAAGTGTTTTCACACGACGATTCCATTTTTGGTGGTTGGTTTGGCCCTTGTTCCTGTAACTCGAATCCTAGCCCGGTATATCCCATTTTAATTTTGCACCATTGTGAACCTTACGTCTTTTTTACTCTCCGATCGAGGTTCTCGGCAAGGAAAAATCTTCGTAAACGAAATCACACGTGTATATGTTGACATTTAAGAGATATAAAGTCAAGAAAATCAAGGGCAATGGTGATATATATGCGGATTAGACACCAAAAGAAAAACACTCAACAAATGGCTACAATTTAAGGAATGTGTTTAGTGACGGCATCAGATTCCTAATTGATGGAGAAAGGTCTGGTGGTAAGAAAAGCTGCTTCTAGGAGATTATCAAGTGTTTTGGCTCGTCGATTCCATTCTTGGGTGGTTGGTTTTGCCCTTGCTCCTGTAACTCGAATCCTAGCCCGGTATATTCCATTTTAATTTTACACCATTGTGAACCTTACGCCTTTTTTACTCTCTGATTGAGGTTCTCGGCATTGAAAAATCTTCGTAAACTAAATCACACGTGTATATGTTGACATTTAAACGATATACAGTCAAGAAAATCAAGGGCAATGGTGATATATATCCGGATTAGACACCAAAAAAAAAAAACACTCAACAAATGGCTACAATTTAAGGAGTGTGTTTAGTGACGGCATCAGATTCCTAATTGATGGAGAAAGGTCTGGTGGCAAGAATAGTTGCTTCTTGGAGGTTGTCAAGTGTTTTCGCTCGACGATTCCGTTCTTGGGTGGTTGGTTTGGCCCTTGTTCCTGTAACTCGAATCCTTGCCTGGTATATCCCATTTTAATTTTACACCATTGTGAACCTTACGCGTTTTTTACTCTCTGATCGAGGTTCTCGGCATTGAAAAATCTTCGTAAACTAAATCACACATGAATATGTTGACATTTAAGAGATATACAGTCAAGAAAATTAAGGGCAATGGTGATATATATGCGGATTAGACACCAAAAGAAAAACACTCAACAAAAGGCTACAATTTAAGGAATGTGTTTAGTGACGACATCAGATTCCTAATTGATGGAGAAAGGTCTGGTGGTAAGAAAAGCTGCTTCTAGGAGTTTGTCAAGTGTTTTCGCTCGATGATTCCATTGTTGGGTGGCTGGTTTGGCCCTTGTTCCTGTAACTCGAATCCTATCCTGGTATATCCCATTTTAATCTTACACCATTGTGAACCTTACGCCTTTTTTACTCTCTAATCGAGGTTCTCGGCATTGAAAATTTTTCGTGAACTAAATCACACGTGTATATGTTGACATTTAAAATATATACATTCAAGAAAATTAAGAGAAATGGTGATATATATATGCGGATTAGACACCAAAAAAAAACACTCAACAAATGGCTACAATTTAAGGAACGTGTTTAGTGACGGCATCAGATTCCTAATTGATGGAGAATGGTCTGGTGGCAAGAAAAGCTGCTTCTAGGAGGTTATCAAGTGTTTTCGCTCGACGATTCCATTCTTGGGTGGTTGGTTTGGCCCTTGTTCCTGTAACTCGAATCCTAGCCCGGAATATCCCATTTTAATTTTACACCATTGTGAACCTTACGCCTTTTTTACTCTCTGATCGAGGTTCTCGGCATTGAAAAATCTTCGTAAACTAAATCACATGTGTATATGTTGACATTTAAGAGATATACAGTCAAGAAAATCTTGGGCAATGGGGATATATATGCGGATTTGACACCAAAAAAAACACTCAACAAATGGCTACAATTTAAGGAATGTGTTTAGTGACGGCATCAGATTCCTAATTGATGGAGAAAGGTCTGGTGGCAGGAAAAACTGCTTCTAGGAAGGTTGTCAAGTGTTTTCGCTCGACGATTCCATTTTTGGTGGTTGGTTTGGCCCTTGTTCCTGTAACTCGAATCCTAGCCCGGTATATCCCATTTTAATGTTACACCATTGTGAACCTTACGTCTTTTTTACTCTCTGATCGAGGTTCTCGGCATTGAAAAATCTTCGTAAACGAAATCACACGTGTATATGTTGACATTTAAGAGATATAAAGTCAAAAAATTAAGGGCAATTGTGATATATATGCGGATTAGACACCAAAAGAAAAACACTCAACAAATGGCTACAATTTAAGGAATGTGTTTAGTGACGGCATCAGATTCCTAATTGATGGAGAAAGGTCTGGTGGTAAGAAAAGCTGCTTCTAGGAGGTTGTCAAGTGTTTTCGCTCGACGATTCCATTGTTGGGTGGTTGGTTTGGCCCTTGTTCCTGTAACTCGAATCCTATCCCGGTATATCCCATTTTAATCTTACACCATTGTGAACCTTACGACTTTTTTACTCTGTAATCGAGGTTCTCGGCATTGAAAAATTTTCGTAAACTAAATCACACGTGTATATGTTGACATTTAAAAGCTATACATTCAAGAAAATCAAGAGAAATGGTGATATATATGCGGATTAGACACCAAAAAAAAACACTCAACAAATGGCTACAATTTAAGGAATGTGTTTAGTGACGGCATCAAATTCCTAATTGATGGAGAAAGGTCTGGTGGCAGGAAAAGCTGCTTCTAGGAAGGTTGTCAAGTGTTTTCGCACGACGATTCCATTTTTGGTGGTTGGTTTGGCCCTTGTTCCTGTAACTCGAATCCTAGCCCGGTATATCCCATTTTAATTTTGCACCATTGTGAACCTTACGTCTTTTTTACTCTCTGATCGAGGTTCTCGGCAATGAAAAATCTTCGTAAACGAAATCACACGTGTATATGTTGACATTTAAGAGATATAAAGTCAAGAAAATCAAGGGCAATTGTGATATATATGCGGATTAGACACCAAAAGAAAAACACTCAACAAATGGCTACAATTTAAGGAATGTGTTAGTGACGGCATCAGATTCCTAATTGTTGGAGAAAGGTCTGGTGGTAAGAAAAGCTGCTTCTAGGAGATTATCAAGTGTTTTCGCTCGACGATTCCATTCTTGTGTGGTTGGTTTGGCCCTTGTTCCTGTAACTTGAATCCTACCCCGGTATATCCCATTTTAATTTTACACCATTGTGAACCTTACGCCTTTTTTACTCTCTAATTGAGGTTCTCGGCATTGAAAAATCTTCGTAAACTAAATCACACGTATATATGTTGACATTTAAAAGATATACAGTCAAGAAAATCAAGGGCAATGGTGATATATATCCGGATTAGACACCAAAAAAAACATTCAACAAATGGCTACAATTTAAGGAAGGTGTTTAGTGACGGCATCAGATTCCTAATTGATGGAGAAAGGTCTGGTGGCAAGAAAAGCTGCTTCTAGGAGGTTGTCAAGTGTTTTCGCTCGACGATTCCGTTTTTGGGTGGTTGGTTTGGCCCTTGTTCATGTAACTCGAATCCTAGCCCGGTATATCCCATTTTAATTTTACACAATTGTGAACCTTACGCCTTTTTTACTCTCTGATCGAGGTTCTCGGCATTGAAAAATCTTCGTAAACTTAATCACACGTGTATATGTTGACATTTAAGAGATATACAGTCAAGAAAATTAAGGGCAATGGTGATATATATGCGGATTAGACAAAAAAAAAAAAACTCAACAAATGGCTACAATTTAAGGAATGTGTTTAGTGACGGAATCAGATTCCTAATTGATAGAGAAAGGTCTGGTTGTTAGAAAAGCTGCTTCTAGAAGGTTTTTCAATTGTTTTCACTCAACGATGCCATTCTTGGGTGGTTGGTTTGGCCCTTGTGCCTGTAACTCGAATCCTACCCCGGTATATTCCATTTTAATTTTACACCATTGTGAACCTTACGCCTTTTTTACTCGCTAATTGAGGTTCTCGGCATTGAAAAATCTTCGTAAACTAAATCACACGTGTATATGTTGACATTTAAGAGATATACAGTCAAGAAAATCAAGGGCAATGGTGATATATATGCGGATTAGTCACCAAAAAAAACACTCAACAAATGGCTACAATTTAAGGAATGTGTTTAGTGACGGCATCTGATTCCTATTTGATGGAGAAAGGTCTGGTGGTAAGAAAAACTGCTTCTAGGAGGTTGTCAAGTTTTTTCGCTCGACGATTCCATTCTTGGGTGGTTGGTTTGGCCATTGTTCATATAACTCGAATCCTAGCCCAGTATATCCCATTTTAATCTTACACCATTGTGAACCTTACGCTTTTTTTACTCTCTGATCGAGGTTCTCGGCATTGAAAAATCTTCGCAAACTAAATCACAAGTGTATATGTTGATATTTAATAGATATACAGTGAAGAAAATCAAGGGCAATGGTGATATATATGCGGATTGGACACCAAAAAAAACACTCAACAAATGGCTACAATTGAAGGAATGTGTTTAGTGACGGCATCAGATTCCTAATTGATGGAGAAAGGTCTGGTGGTAAGAAAAGTTGCTTCTAGGAGGTTGTCAAGTGTCTTCGTTTGACAATTCCATTCTTGGGTGGTTGGTTTGGCCCTTGTTCCTGTAACTTGAATCCTAGCCCGGTATATCCCATTTTAATTTTACACCATTGTGAACCTTACGCCTTTTTTAATCTTTGATAGAGGTTCTCGGCATTGAAAAATCTTCGTAAACTAAATCACACGTGTATATGTTGACATTTAAGAGATACACAGTCAAGAAAATCAAGGGCAATGGTGATATATATGCGGATTAGACACCATAAAAAAATCACTCAACAAATGGCTACAATTTAAGGAATGTGTTTAGTGATGGAATCAGATTCCTAATAGATGGAGAAAGGTCTGGTGGCAAGAAAAGCTGCTTCTAAGAGGTTGTCAAGTGTTTTCACTCGACGATTCCATTGTTGGGTGGTTGGTTTGTCCCTTGTTCCTGTAACTCGAATCCTAGCCCGGTATATCCCATTTTAATCTTACACCATTATGAACCTTACGCCTTTTTTGCTCTCTGATCGAGGTTCTCGGCATTGAAAAATATTCGTAAACTAAATCACACATGTATATGTTGACATTTAAGAGATATACAGTCAAGAAAATTAAGGGCAATGGTGATATATATGCGGATTAGACACCAAAAAAAACACTCAACAAATGGCTACAATTTAAGGAATGTGTTTAGTGATGGCATCAGATTCCTAATAGATGGAGAAAGGTCTGGTGGCAAGAAAAGCTGCTTCTAAGAGGTTGTCAAGTGTTTTCGCTCGACGATTCCATTCTTGGGTGGTTGGTTTGGCCCTTGTTCCTGTAACTCGAATCCTAGCCCGGTATATCCCATTTTAATTTTACACAATTGTGAACCTTACGCCCTTTTTACTCTCTGATCGAGGTTCTCGGCATTGAAAAATCTTCGTAAACTAAATCACACATGTATATGTTGACATTTAAGAGATATACAGTCAAGAAAATCAAGGGCAATGGGGATATATATGCGGATTAGACACCATAAAAAAATCACTCAACAAAGGGCTACAATTTAAGGAATGTGTTTAGTGACGGCATTAGATTCCTATTTGATGGAGAAAGGTCTGGTGGTAAGAAAAACTGCTTCTAGGAGGTTGTCAAGTTTTTTCGCTCGACGATTCCATTCTTGGGTGGTTGGTTTGGCCCTTGTTCCTGTAACTCGAATCCTAGCCCGGTATATCCCATTTTAATTTTGCACCATTGTGAACCTTACGCCTTTTTTACTCTCTGATCCAGGTTCTCGTCATTGAAAAATCTTCGTAAACTAAATCACACGTGTATATGTTGACATTTAAGAGATATAAAGTCAAGAAAATCCAGGGCAATGGTGATATATATGCGGATTAGACACCAAAAAAAACACTCAACAAATGGCTACAATTTAAGGAATGTGTTTAGTGACGGCATCAGATTCCAAATTGATGGAGAAAGGTCTGGTGGTAAGAAAAGCTGCTTGTAGGAGATTGTCAAGTTTTTTCGCTCGACAATTCCATTCTTGGGTGGTTGGTTTGGCCCTTGCTCCTATAACTAGATTCGTAGCCCGGTATATCCCATTTTAATTTTACACCATTGTGAACCTTAAGCCTTTTTTACTCTCTGATTGAGGTTCTCGGCATTGAAAAATCTTCGTAAACTAAATCACACCTGTATATGTTGACATTTAAATGATATACAGTCAAGAAAATCAAGGGCAATAGTGATATATATCCGGATTAGACACAAAAAAAAAACACTCAACAAATGGCTACAATTTAAGGAGTGTGTTTAGTGACGGCATCAGATTCCTAATTGATGGAGAAAGGTCTGGTGGCAAGAAAAGCTGCTTCTAGGAGGTTGTCAAGTGTTTTCGCTCGACGATTCCATTCTTGCGGGGTTGGTTTGGCCCTTGTTCCTGTAACTCGAATCCTTGCCCGGTATATCCCATTTTAATTTTACACCATTGTGATCCTTACGCCTTTTTTACTCTCTGATCGAGGTTCTCGGCATTGAAAAATCTTCGTAAACTAAATCACACGTGTATATGTTGAAATTTAAGAGATATACAGTCATGAAAATTAAGGGCAATGGTGATATATATGCGGATTAGACACCAAAAGAAAAACACTCAACAAATGGCTACAATTTAAGGAATGTGTTTAGTGACGGCATCAGATTCCTAATTGATGGAGAAAGGTCTGGTGGTAAGAAAAGCTGCTTCTAGGAGGTTGTCAAGTGTTTTCGCTTGACGATTCCATTGTTGAGTGGTTGGTTTCTACCTTGTTCCTGTAACTCGAATCCTATCCCGGTATATCCCATTTTAATCTTACACCATTGTGAACCTTACGCCTTTTTTACTTTCTAATCGAGGTTCTCGGCATTGAAAAATTTTCGTAAACTAAATCACACGTGTATATGTTGACATTTAAAATATATACATTCAAGAAAATCAAGAGAAATGGTGATATATATGCGGATTAGACACAAAAAAAAAACACTCAACAAATGGCGACAATTTAAGGAACGTGTTTAGTGACGACATCAGATTCCTAATTGATGGAGAAAGGTCTGGTGGCAAGAAAAGCTGCTTCTAGGAGGTTGTCAAGTGTTTTCGCTCGACGATTCCATTCTTGGGTGGTTGGTTTGGCCCTTGTTCCTGTAACTCGAATCCTAGCCCGGTATATCCCATTTTAATTTTACACCATTGTGAACCTTACACCTTTTTTACTCTCTGATCGAGGTTCTCGGCATTGAAAAATCTTCGTAAACTAAATCACACGTGTATATGTTGACATTTAAGAGATATACAGTCAAGAAAATCTAGGGCAATGGGGATATATATGCGGATTAGACACCAAAAAAAAACACTCAACAAATGGCTACAATTTAAGGAATGTGTTTAGTAACGGCATCAGATTCCTAGTTGATGGAGAAATGTCTCGTGGCAGGAAAAGCTGCTTCTAGGAAGGTTATCAACTGTTTTCGCTCGACGGTTCCATTTTTGGTGGTTGGTTTGGCCCTTGTTCCTGTAACTCGAATCCTTGCCCGGTATATCCCATTTTAATTTTGCACCATTGTGAACCTTACGTCTTTTTTACTCTCTGATCGAGGTTCTCGGCATTGAAAAATCTTCGTAAACGAAATCACACGTGTATATGTTGACATTTAAGAGATATAAAGTCAAGAAAATCATGGGCAATGGTGATATATATCCGGATTAGACACAAAAAAAAAACACTCAACAAATGGCTACAATTTAAGGAGTGTGTTTAGTGACGGCATCAGATTCCTAATTGATGGAGAAAGGTCTGGTGGCAAGAAAAGCTGCTTCTAGGAGGTTGTCAAGTGTTTTCGCTCGACGATTCCGTTCTTGGGGGGTTGGTTTGGCCCTTGTTCCTGTAACTCGAATCCTTGCCCGGTATATCCCATTTTAATTTTACACCATTGTGATCCTTACGCCTTTTTTACTCTCTGATCGAGGTTCTCGGCATTGAAAAATCTTCGTAAACTAAATCACACGTGTATATGTTGACATTTAAGAGATATACAGTCAAGAAAATTAAGGGCAATGGTGATAAATATGCGGATTAGACACCAAAAGAAAAACACTCAACAAATGGCTACAATTTAAGGAATGTGTTTAGTGACGGCATCAAATTCCTAATTGATGGAGAAAGGTCTGGTGGTAAGAAAAGCTGCTTCTAGGAGGTTGTCAAGTGTTTTCGCTCGACGATTCCATTGTTGGGTGGTTGGTTTCTACCTTGTTCCTGTAACTCGAATCCTATCCCGGTATATCCCATTTTAATCTTACACTATTGTGAACCTTACGCCTTTTTTACTTTCTAATCGAGGTTCTCGGCATTGAAAATTTTTCGTAAACTAAATCACACGTGTATATGTTGACATTTAAAATATATACATTCAAGAAAATCAAGAGAAATGGTGATATATATGCGGATTAGACAACAAAAAAAAAACACTCAACAAATGGCGACAATTTAAGGAACGTGTTTAGTGACGACATCAGATTCCTAATTGATGGAGAAAGGTCTGGTTGCAAGAAAAGCTGCTTCTAGGAGGTTGTCAAGTGTTTTCGCTCGACGATTCCATTCTTGGGTGGTTGGTTTGGCCCTTGTTCCTGTAACTCGAATCCTAGCCCGGTATATCCTATTTTAATTTTACACCGTTGTGAACCTTACACCTTTTTTACTCTCTGATCGAGGTTCTTGGCATTGAAAAATCTTCGTAAACTAAATCACACGTGTATATGTCGACATTTAAGAGATATACAGTCAAGAAAATCTAGGGCAATGGGGATATATATGCGGATTACAAACCAAAAAAAAAACACTCAACAAATGGCTACAATTTAAGGAAAGTGTTTAGTGACGGCATCAGATTCCTAGTTGATGGAGAAAGGTCTGGTGGTAGGAAAAGCTGTTTCTAGGAAGGTTGTCAAGTGTTTTCGCTCGACGGTTCCATTTTTGGTGGTTGGTTTGGCCCTTGTTCCTGTAACTCGAATCCTAGCCCGGTATATCCCATTTTAATTTTGCACCATTGTGAACCTTACGTCTTTTTTACTCTCTGATCGAGGTTCTCGGCATTGAAAAATCTTCGTAAACGAAATCACACGTGTATATGTTGACATTTAAGAGATATAAAGTCAAGAAAATCAAGGGCAATGGTGATATATATGCGGATTAGACACCAAAAAAAACACTCAACAAATGGCTACAATTTAAGGAATGTGTTTAGTGAAGGCATCAGATTCCTAATTGATGGAGAAAGGTCTGGTGGTAAGAAAAGCTGCTTCTAGGAGATTGCCAAGTGTTTTCGCTCGACGATTCCATTCTTGTGTGGTTGGTTTGGCCCTTGTTCCTGTAACTCGAATCTTAGCCCGGTATATCCCATTTTAATTTTGCACCATTGTGAACCTTACGTCTTTTTTACTTTCTGATCGAGGTTCTCGGCATTGAAAAATCTTCGTAAACGAAATCACACGTGTATATGATGACATTTAAGAGATATACAGTCAAGAAAATTAAGGGCAATGGTGATATATATGCGGATTAGACACCAAGAAAAAACACTCAACAAATGGCTACAATTTAAGGAATGTGTTTAGTGACGGCATCAGATTCCTAATTTATGGAGAAAGGTCTGGTGGTAAGAAAAGCTGCTTCTAGGAGGTTGTCAAGTGTTTTCGTTCGACGATTCCATTCTTGGGTGGTTGGTTTGGCCCTTGTTCCTGTAACTCGAATCCTTGCCCGGTATATCCCATTTTAATTTTGCACCATTGTGAACCTTACGTCTTTTTTACTCTCTGATCGAGGTTCTCGGCATTGAAAAATCTTCGTAAACTAAATCACACGTGTATATGTTGACATTTAAGAGATATACAGTCAAGAAAATCAAGGGCAATGGTGATATATATGCGGATTAGTCACAAAAAAAAACACTCAACAAATGGCTACAATTTAAAGAATATGTTTAGTGACGACATCAGATTCCTAATTGATGGAGAAAGGTCTGGTGGTAAGAAAAGCTGCTTCTAGGAGGTTGTCCAGTTTTTTCGCTCGACGATTCCATTCTTGGGTGGTTGGTTTGGCCATTGTTCGTGTAACTCGAATCCTAGCCCGGTATATCCCATTTTAATCTTACACCATTGTGAACCTTACGCTTTTTTTACTCTCTGATCGAGGTTCTCGGCATTGAAAAATCTTCCTAAACTAAATCTCACGTGTATATGTTGATATTTAATAGATATATAGTGAAGAAAATCAAGGGCAATGGTGATATATATGTGGATTGGACACCAAAAAAAACACTCAACAAATGGCTACAATTGAAGGAATGTGTTTAGTGACGGCATCAGATTCCTAATTGATAGAGAAAGGTCTAGTGGTAAGAAAAGCTGCTTCTAGGAGGTTCTCAAGTGTTTTCGCTCGATGATTCCATTCTTGGGTGGATGGTTTGGCCCTTGTTCCTGTAACTCGAATCCTAGCTCGGTATATCCCATTTTAATTTTACACCATTTTGAACCTGACGCCTTTTTTATACTCTGATCGAGGTACTCGGCATTGAAAAATCTTCGTAAACTAAATCACACGTGTATATGTTGATAATTAAGAGATATACAGTCAAGAAAATCAAAGGCAATGGTGATATATATGCGGATTAGACACAAAAAAAACACTCAACAAATGACTACAATTCAAGGAATGTGTTTAGTGACGGAATCAGATTCCTAATTGATGGAGAAAGGTCTGGTGGAAAGAATAGCTGCTTCTAGGAGGTTGTCTAGTGTTTTCGCTTGACGATTCCATTCTTGGGTGGTTGGTTTGGCCCTTGTTCCTGTAACTCGAATCCTAGCCCGGTATATCCCATTTTAATTCTACACCATTATGAACCTTACGCCTTTTTTACTCTTTGATAGAGGTTCTCGGCATTGAAAACTCTTCGTAAACTAAATCACACGTGTATATGTTGACATTTAAGAGATACACAGTCAAGAAAATCAAGGGCAATGGAGATATATATGCGGATTAGACTCCAAAAAAAATCACTCAACAAATGGCTACAATTTAAGGAATGTGTTTAGTAACGACATCAGATTCCTAATAGATGGAGATAGGTCTGGTGGCAAGAAAAGCTGCTTCTGAGAGGTTGTCAAGTGTTTTCGCTCGACGATTCCATTGTTGGGTGGTTGGTTTGGCCCTTGTTCCTGTAACTTGAATCCTAGCCCGGTATATCCCATTTTAATCTTACACCATTGTGAACCTTACGCCTTTTTTACTCTCTGATCGAGGTTCTCGGCATTGAAAAATCTTCGTAAACTAAATCACACGTGTATATGTTGATATTTAAGAGATATACAGTCAAGAAAATCAAGGGCAATGGTGATATGTTGATATTTAAGAGATATACAGTCAAGAAAATCAAGGGCAATGGTGATATATATGCGGATTTGACACAAAAAAAAAACACTCAACAAATGACTACAATTTAAGGAAAGTGTTTAGTGACGGCATCAGATTCCTAATTGATGGAGAAAGGTCTGGTGGTAAGAAAAGTTGCTTCTAGGAGGTTGTCAAGTGTTTTCGGTCGACGATTCCATTCTTGGGTGGTTGGTTTGGCCCTTGTTCCTGCAACTCGAATCCTAGCCCGGTATATCTCATTTTAATATTACACCATTGTGAACCTTGCGCCTTTTTTACTCTCTGATCGAGGTTCTCGGCATTGAAAAATCTTCGTAAACTAAATCACACGTGTATATGTTGACATTTAAGGGATACACAGTCATGAAAATCAAGGGCAATGGTGATATATATGCGGATTAGACTCCAAAAAAATCACTCAACAAATGGCTACAATTTAAGGAATGGGTTTAGTGACGGCATCAGATTCCTAATTGATAGAGAAAGGTCTAGTGGTAAGAAAAGCTGCTTCTAGGAGGTTCTCAAGTGTTTTCGCTCGATGATTCCATTCTTGGGTGGATGGTTTGGCCCTTGTTCCTGTAACTCGAATCCTAGCTCGGTATATCCCATTTTAATTTTACACCATTTTGAACCTGACGCCTTTTTTACTCTCTGATCGAGGTACTCGGCATTGAAAAATCTTCGTAAACTAAATCACACGTGTATATGTTGATATTTAAGAGATATACAGTCAAGAAAATCAAGGGCAATGGTGATATATATGCGGATTTGACACCAAAAAAAAACACTCAACAAATGGCTACAATTTAAGGAAAGTGTTTAGTGACGGCATCAGATTCCTAATTGATGGAGAAAGGTCTGGTGGCAAGAAAAGCTGCTTCTAGGAGGTTGTCAAGTGTTTTCGCTCGACGATTCCATTCTTTGGTGGTTGGTTTGGCCCTTGTTCCTGTAACTCGAATCCTAGCACAGTATATCCCATTTTAGTTTTACACCATTGTGAACCTTACGCATTTTTTACTCCCTGATAGAGGTTCTTGGCATTGAAAAATCTTCGTAAACTAAATCACCCGTGTATATGTTGATATTTAAGAGATATACACTCAAGAAAATCAAGGGCAATGGTGATATATATGCGGATTTGACACCAAAAAAAAAAAACACTCAACAAATGGCTACAATTTAAGGAAAGTGTTTAGTGACGGCATCAGATTCCTAATTGATGGAGAAAGGTCTGGTGGCAAGAAAAGCTGCTTCTAGGAGGTTGTCAAGTGTTTTCGCTCGACGATTCCATTCTTGGGTGGTTGGTTTGACCCTTGTTCCTGTAACTCGAATCCTAGCCCGGTATATCCCATTTTAATTTTACACCATTGTGAACCTTACGCCTTTTTTACTCTCTGATCGAGGTTCTCGGCATTGAAAAATCTTCGTAAACTAAATCACACGTGTATATGTTGACATTTAAGAGATATACAGTCAAGAAAATCAAGGGCAATGGTGATATATATGCGGATTTGACACCAAAAAAAAACACTCAACAAATGGCAACAATTTAAGGAATGTGTTTAGTGACGGCATCAGATTCCTAATTGATGGAGAAAGGTCTGGTGGCAAGAAAAGCTGCTTCTAGGAGGTTGTCAAGTGTTTTTGCTCGACGATTCCATTCTTGGGTGGTTGGTTTGGCCCTTGTTCCTGTAACTCGAATCCTAGCCCGGTATGTCCCATTTTAATTTTACACCATTGTGAACCTTACACCTTTTTTACTCTCTGATCGAGGTTCTCGGCACTGAAAAATCTCCGTAAACTAAATCACACGTGTATATGTTGACATTTAAGAGATATACAGTCAAGAAAATCAAGGGCAATGGTGATATATATGCGGATTAGACACCAAAAAAAATCACTCAACAAATGGCTACAATTTAAGGAATGTGTTTAGTGACGGCATCAGATTCCTAATTGATGGAGAAAGGTCTGGTGGCAAGAAAAGCTGCTTCTAGGAGGTTGTCAAGTGTTTTCGCGCGACGATTCCATTCTTGGGTGGTTGGTTTGGCCCTTGTTCCTGTAACTCGAATCCTAGCCCGGTATATCCATTTTAATCTTACACCATTGTGAACCTTACGCCTTTTTTACTCTCTGATAGAGGTTCTCGGCATTGAAAAATCTTCGTAAACTAAATCACACGGGTATATGTTGACATTTAAGAGATATACAGTCAAGAAAATCAAGGGCAATGGTGATATATATACGGATTAGACACCAAAAAAAATCACTCAACAAATGGCTACAATTTAAGGAATGTGTTTAGTGACGGCATCAGATTCCTAATTGATGGAGAAATGTCTGGTGGCAAGAAAAGCTGCTTCTAGGAGGTTGTCAAGTGTTTTTGCTCGACGATTCCATTCTTGGGTGGTTGGTTTGGCCCTTGTTCCTGTAACTCGAATCCTAGCACGGTATATCCCATTTTAATTTTACACCATTGTGAACCTTACGCCTTTTTTACTCTCTGATCGGGGTTCTCGGCATTGAAAAATCTTTGTAAACTAAATCACACGTGTATATGTTGATATTTAAGAGATATACAGTCAAGAAAATCAAGGGCAATGGTGATATATATGCGGATTAGACATAAAAAAAAAAACGCTCAACAAATGGCTACAATTTAAGGAATGTGTTTAGTGACGGCATCTGATTCCTAATTGATGGAGAATGGTCTGGTGGCAAGAAAAGCTGCTTCTAGGAGGTTTTCAAGTGTTTTCGCTCGACGATTCCATTCTTGGGTGGTTGGTTTGGCCCTTGTTCCTGTAACTCAAATCCTAGCCCGGTATATCCCATTTTAATTTTACACCATTATGAACCATACGCCTTTTTTACTCTCTGATCGAGGTTCTCGGCATTGAAAAATCTTCGTAAACTAAATCACACGTGTATATGTTGATATTTAAGAGATATACAGTCGAGAAATTCAAGGGCAATGGTGATATATATGCGGATTAGACACAAAAAAAACACTCAACAAATGGCTACAATTTAAGGAATGTGTTTAGTGACGGCATCAGATTCCTAATTGATGGAGAAAGGTCTGGTGGCAAGAAAAGCTGCTTCTAGGAGGTTGTAAAGTGTTTTCGCACGACGATTCCATTCTTGGGTGGTTGGTTTGGCCCTTGTTCCTGTAACTCGAATCCTAGCCCGGTATATCCATTTTAATCTTACACCATTGTGAACCTTACGCCTTTTTTACTCTCTGATAGAGGTTCTCGGCATTGAAAAATCTTCGTAAACTAAATCACACGGGTATATGTTGACATTTAAGAGATATACAGTCAAGAAAATCAAGGGCAATGGTGATATATATACGGATTAGACACCAAAAAAAATCACTCAACAAATGGCTACAATTTAAGGAATGTGTTTAGTGACGGAATCAGATTCCTAATTGATAGATAAAGGTCTGGTGGCAAGAAAAGCGGCTTCTAGGAGGTTGTCAAGTGTTTTCGCTCGACGATTCCATTCTTGGGTGGTTGGTTTGGCCCTTGTTCCTGTAACTCGAATCCTAGCCCGGTATATCCCATTTTAATTTTACACCATTGTGAACCTTACGCCATTTTTACTCTCTGATCGAGGTTCTCGGTATTGAAAAATCTTAGTAAACTAAATCACACGTGTATATGTTGATATTTAAGAGATATACAGTAATGAAAATCAAGGGCAATGGTGATATATATGAGGATTAGACACCAAAAAAACACTAAACAAATGGCTACAATTTAAGGAATGTGTTTAGTGACGGCATCAAATACCTAATTGATGGAGCAAGGTCTGGTGGCAAGAAAAGCTGCCTCTAGGAGGTTGTCAAGTGTTTTCGCACGACGATTCCATTCTTGGGTGGTTGGTTTGGCCCTTGTTCCTGTAACTCGAATTCTAGCCCGGTATATCCCATTTTAATTTTACACCATTGTGAACCTTACGCCATTTTTAATCTCTGATCGAGGTTCTCGGCATTGAAAAATCTTCGTAAACTAAATCACACGTGTATATGTTGATATTAAAGAGATATACAGTCGAGAAATTCAAAGGCAATGGTGATATATATGCGGATTAGACACAAAAAAACCACTAAACAAATGGCTATAATTTAAGGAATGTGTTTAGTGACGGCATCAGATTCCTAATTGATGGAGAAAGGTCTGGTGGGAAGAAAAAACTGCTTCTAGGAGGTTGTAAAGTGTTTTTGCACGACGATTTCATTCTTGGGTGGTTGGTTTGGCCCTTGTTCCTGTAACTCGAATCCTAGCCCGGTATATCCCATTTTAATGTTACACCATTGTGAACCTTACGCCTTTTTTAATCTCTGATCGAGGTTCTCGGTATTGAAAAATCTTCGTAAACTAAATCACACGTGTATATGTTGATATTTAAGAGATATACAGTAAAGAAAATCAAGGGCATGGTGATATATATGCGGATTAGACACCAAAAAAACACTCAACAAATGGCTACAATTTAAGGAATGTGTTTAGTGACAGCATCAGATTCCTAATTGATGGATAAAGGTCTGGTGGCAAGAAAAGCGGCTTCTAGGAGGTTGTCAAGTGTTATCGCTCGACGATTCCATTCTTGGGTGGTTGGTTTGGCCCTTGTTCCTGTAACTCGAATCCTAGCCCGGTATATCCCATTTTAATTTTACACCATTGTGAACCTTACACCTTTTTTAATCTCTGATCGAGGTTCTCGGTATTGAAAAATCTTCGTAAACTAAATCACACGTGTATATGTTGATATTTAAGAGTTATACAGTAAAGAATATCAAGGGCAATGGTGATATATATGAGGATTAGACACCAAAAAAACACGCAATAAATGGTTACAATTTAAGGAATGTGTTTAGTGACGGCATCAGATTCCTAATTGATGGATAAAGGTCTGGTGGCAAGAAAAGCGGCTTCTAGGAGGCTGTCAAGTGTTTTTGCTCGATGATTCCATTCTTGGGTGGTTGGTTTGGCCCTTGTTCCTGTAACTCGAATCCTAGCCCGGTATATCTCATTTTAATTTTACACCATTGTGAACCTTACGCCTTTTTTAATCTCTGATCGAGGTTCTCGGCATTGAAAAATCTTCGTAAACTAAATCACACGTGTATATGTTGATATTTAAGAGATATACAGCTAAGAAAATCAAGGGCAATGGTGATATATATGAGGATTAGACACCAAAAAAACACGCAACAAATGGCTACAATTTAAGGAATGTGTTTAGTGACGGCATCAGATTCCTAATTGATGGATAAAGGTCTGGTGGCAAGAAAAGCGGCATCTAGGAGGTTGTCAAGTGTTTTTGCTCGATGATTCCATACTTGGGTGGTTGGTTTGGCCCTTGTTCCTGTAACTTGAATCCTAGCCCGGTATATCTCATTTTAATTTTACACCATTGTGAACCTTACGCCTTTTTTAATCTCTGATCGAGGTTCTCGGCATTGAAAAATCTTCGTAAACTAAATCACACGTGTATATGTTGATATTTAAGAGATATACAGTTAAGAAAATCAAGGGCAATGGTGATATATATGAGGATTAGACACCAAAAAAACACTCAACAAATGGCTACAATTTAAGGAATGTGTTTAGTGACAGCATCAGATTCCTAATTGATGGATAAAGGTCTGGTGGCAAGAAAAACGGCTTCTAGGAGGTTGTCAAGTGTTTTCGCTCGACGATTCCATTCTTGGGTGGTTGGTTTGGCCCTTGTTCCTGTAACTCGAATCCTAGCCCGGTATATCCCATTTTAATTTTACACCATTGTGAACCTTACGCCTTTTTTAATCTCTGATTGAGGTTCTCGGTATTGAAAAATCTTCGTAAACTAAATCACACGTGTATATGTTGATATTTAAGAGATATACAGTAAAGAAAATCAAGGGCAATGGTGATATATATGAGGATTAGACACAAAAAAAAAACACTCAACAAATGGCTACAATTTAAGGAATGTGTTTAGTGAAGGCATCAGATTCCTAATTGATGGATAAAGGTCTGGTGGCAAGAAAAGCGGCTTCTAGGAAGTTGTCAAGTGTTTTCGCTCGACGATTCCATTCTTGGGTGGTTGGTTTGGCCCTTGTTCCTGTAACTCGAATCCTAGCCCGGTATATCCCATTTTAATTTTACACCATTGTGAACCTTACGCCTTTTTTACTCTCTAATCAAGGTTCTCGGCATTGAAAAATCTTCGTAAACTAAATCACACGTGTATATGTTGATATTTAAGAGATATACAGTGAAGAAAATCAAGGGCAATGGTGATATATATGCGGATTAGACACCAAAAAAAAAAACTCAACAAATGGCTACAATTTAAGGAATGTGTTTAGTGACGGCATCAGATTCCTAAATGATAGAGAAATGTCTGGTGGCAAGAAAAGCTGCTTCTAGGAGGTTGTCAAGTGTTTTCGCTCGACGATTCCATTCTTGGGTGGTTGGTTTGGCCCTTGTTCCTGTAACTCGAATCAAAGCCCAGTATATCCCATTTTAATTTTACACCATTGTGAACCTTACGCCTTTTTTACTCTCAGATCGAGGTTCTCGGCGTTGAAAAATCTTCGTAAACTAAATCACACGTGTATATGTTGATATTAAAGAGATATACAGTCGAGAAATTCAAGGGCAATGGTGATATATATGCGGATTAGACACAAAAAAAAAACACTAAACAAATGGCTACAATTTAAGGAATGTGTTTAGTGACGGCATCAGATTCCTAATTGATGGAGAAAGGTCTGGTGGCAAGAAAAGCTGCTTCTAGGAGGTTGTAAAGTATTTTTTGCACGACGATTCCTTTCTTGGGTGGTTGGTTTGGCCCTTGTTCCTGTAACTCGAATCCTAGCCCGGTATATCCCATTTTAATTTTACACCATTGTGAACCTTACGCCTTTTTTAATCTCTGATCGAGGTTCTCGGTATTGAAAAATCTTCGTAAACTAGATCACACGTGTATATGTTGATATTTAAGAGATATACAGTAAAGAAAATCAAAGGCATGGTGATATATATGCGGATTAGACACCAAAAAAACACTCAACAAATGGCTACAATTTAAGAAATGTGTTTAGTGACAGCATCAGATTCCTAATTGATGGATAAAGGTCTGGTGGCAAGAAAAGCGGCTTCTAGGAGGTTGTCAAGTGTTTTCGCTCGACGATTCCATTCTTGGGTGGTTGGTTTGGCCCTTGTTCCTGTAACTCGAATCCTAGCCCGGTATATCCCATTTTAATTTTACACCATTGTGAACCTTACGCCTTTTTTAATCTCTGATCGAGGTTCTCGGTATTGAAAAATCTTCGTAAACTAAATCACACGTATATATGTTGATATTTAAGAGATATACAGTAAAGAAAATCAAGGGCATGGTGATATATATGCGGATTAGACACCAAAAAAACACTCAACAAATGGCTACAATTTAAGGAATGTGTTTAGTGACAGCATCAGATTCCTAATTGATGGATAAAGGTCTGGTGGCAAGAAAAGCGGCTTCTAGGAGGTTGTCAAGTGTTTTCGCTCGACGATTCCATTCTTGGGTGGTTGGTTTGGCCCTTGTTCCTGTAACTCGAATCCTAGCCTGGTATATCCCATTTTAATTTTACACCATTGTGAACCTTACGCATTTTTTACTCTCAGATCGAGGTTCTCGGCATTGAAAAATCTTCGTAAACTAAATCACACGTGTATATGTTGATATTAAAGAGATATATAGTCGAGAAATTCAAGGGCAATGGTCATATATATGCGGATTAGACACAAAAAAAACACTCAACAAATGGCTACAATTTAAGGAATGTGTTTAGTGACGGCATCAGATTCCTAATTGATGGAGAAAGGTCTGGTGGCAATAAAAGCTGCTTCTAGGAGGTTGTCAAGTGTTTTTGCTCGACGATTCCATTCTTGGGTGGTTGGTTTGGCCCTTGTTTCTGTAACTCGAATCCTAGCCCGGTATATCCCATTTTAATTTTACACCATTGTGAACCTTACGCTTATTTTACTCTCTGATCGAGGTTCTCAGCATTGAAAAATTTTCGTAAACTAAATCACACGTGTATATGTTGATATTTAAGAGATATACAGTCAAGAAAATCAAGGGCAATGGTGATATATATGCGGATTAGACACAAAAAAAAACACTCAACAAATGGCTACAATTTAAGGAATGTGTTTAGTGACGGCATCAGATTCCTAATTGATGGAGAAAGGTTTGGTGGCAAGAAAAGCTGCTTCTAGGTGATTCTCAAGTGTTTTCGCACGACGATTCCATTCTTGGGTGGTTGGTTTGGCCCTTGTTCCTGTAACTCGAATCCTAGCCCGGTATATCCCATTTTAATTTTACACCATTGAGAACCTTACGCCTTTTTTAATCTCTGATCGAGGTTCTCGGTATTGAAAAATCTCCGTAAACTAAATCACACGTGTATATGTGGATATTTAAGAGATATACAGTAAAGAAAATCAAGGGCATGGTGATATATATGCGGATTAGACACCAAAAAAACACTCAACAAATGGCTACAATTTAAGGAATGTGTTTAGTGACAGCATCAGATTCCTAATTGATGGATAAAGGTCTGGTGGCAAGAAAAGCGGCTTCTAGGAGGTTGTCAAGTGTTTTCGCTCGACGATTCCATTCTTGGGTGGTTGGTTTGGCCCTTGTTCCTGTAACTCGAATCCTAACCCGGTATATCCCATTTTAATTTTACACCATTTTGAACCTTACGCCATTTTACTCTCTGATCGAGGTTCTCGGCATTGAAAAATCTTCGTAAACTAAATCACACGTGTATATGTTGATATTTAAGAGATATACAGTGAAGAAAATCAAGGGCAATGGTGATATATATGCGGATTAGACACCAAAAAAAACTCAACAAATGGCTACAATTTAAGGAATGTGTTTAGTGACGGTATCAGATTCCTAATTGATGGAGAAATGTCTGGTGGCAAGAAAAGCTGCTTCTAGGAGGTTGTCAAGTGTTTTCGCTCGACGATTCCATTCTTTGGTGGTTGGTTTGGCCCTTGTTCCTGTAACTCGAATCCTAGCCCGGTATATCCCATTTTAATTTTACACCATTGTGAACCTTACGCCTTTTTTACTCTCAGATTGAGGTTCTCGGCATTGAAAAATCTTCGTAAACTAAATCACATGTGTATATGTTGATATTAAAGAGATATACAGTCGAGAAATTCAAGGGCAATGGTGATATATATGCGGATTAGACACAAAAAAAACACTCAACAAATGGCTACAATTTAAGGAATGTGTTTAGTAACGGCATCAGATTCCTAATTGATGGAGAAAGGTCTGGTGGCAGGAAAAGCTGCTTCTAGGAGGTTGCCAAGTGTTTTCGCTAGACGATTTCATTCTTGGGTGGTTGGTTTGGCACTAGTTTCTGTAACTCGAATCTTAGCCCGGTATATCGCATTTTAATTTTACACCATTGTGAACCTTATGCCTTTTTTACTCTCTGATCGAGGTTCTCGGCATTGAAAAATCTTCGTAAACTAAATCACACGTGTAAATGTTGATATTTAAGAGATATACAGTCAAGAAAATCAAGGGCAATGGTGATATATATGCGGATTAGACACAAAAAAAAACACTCAACAAATGGCTACAATTTAAGGAATGTGTTTAGTGACGGCATCAGATTCCTAATTGATGGAGAAAGGTTTGGTTGCAAGAAAAGCTGCTTCTAGGTGATTCTCAATTGTATTCGCTCGACGATTCCATTCTTGGGTGGTTGGTTTAGCCCTTGTTCCTGAAACTTGAAACCTAGCCCGGTATATCCCATTTTAATTTTACACCATTGTGAACCTTGCGCCTTTTTTACTCTCTGATCGAGGTTCTCGGCATTGAAAAATCTTCGTAAACTAAATCACACGTGTATATGTTGATATTTATGAGATATACAGTCAAGAAAATCAAGGGCAATGGTGATATATATGCGGATTAGACACCAAAAACAACACTCAACAAATGGCTACAATTTAAGGAATGTGTTTAGTGACGGCATCAGATTCTTAATTGATGGAGAAAGGTCTGGTGGCAAGAAAAGCTGCTTCTAGGAGGTTGTCAGGTGTTTTCGCTCGACGATTCCATTCTTGGGTGGTTGGTTTGGCCCTTGTTCTTATAACTCGAATCCTAGCCTGGTATATCCCATTTTAATCTTACACCATTGTGAACCTTACGCCTTTTATACTCTCAGATCGAGGTTCTCGGCATTAAAAAATCTTTGTAAACTAAATAACACGTGTATATGTTGATATTTAAGAGATATACAGTAAAGAATATCAAGGGCAATGGTGATATATATGAGGATTAGACACCAAAAAAAACACTCAACAAATGGCTATAATTTAAGGAATGTGTTTAGCGACGGCATCAGATACCTAATTGATGGATAAAGGTCTGGTGGCAAGAAAAGCGGCTTCTAGGAGGTTGTCAAGTGTTTTCACTCGACGATTCCATTCTTGGGTGGTTGGTTTGGCCCTTGTTCCTGTAACTCGAATCCTAGCCCAGTATATCCCATTTTAATTTTACACCATTGTGAACCTTACGCCTTTTTTACTCTCTGATCGAGGTTCTCGGCATTGAAAAATCTTCGTAAACTAAATCACACGTGTATATGTTGATATTTAAGAGATATGCAGTGAAGAAAATCAAGGGCAATGGTGATATATATGCGGATTAGACACCAAAAAAACTCAACAAATGGCTACAATTTAAGGAATGTGTTTAGTGACGGCATCAGATTCCTAATTGATGGAGAAATGTCTGGTGGCTAGAAAAGCTGCTTCTAGGAGGTTGTCAAGTGTTTTCGCTCGACGATTCCATTCTTGGGTGGTTGGTTTGGCCCTTGTTCCTGTAACTCGAATCCTAGCCCGGTATATCCCATTTTAATTTTACACCATTGTGAACCTTACGCCTTTTTTACTCTCAGATCGAGGTTCTCGGCATTGAAAAATCTTCGTAAACTAAATCACACGTGTATATGTTTATATTAAAGAGATATACAGTCGAGAAATTCAAGGGCAATGGTGATATATATGCTGATTAGACACAAAAAAAACACTCAACAAATGGCTACAATTTAAGGAATGTGTTTAGCGACGGCATCAGATACCTAATTGATGGATAAAGGTCTGGTGGCAAGAAAAGCGGCTTCTAGGAGGTTGTCAAGTGTTTTCACTCGACGATTCCATTCTTGAGTGGTTGGTTTGGCCCTTGTTCCTGTAACTCGAATCCTAGCCCAGTATATCCCATTTTAATTTTACACCATTGTGAACCTTACGCCTTTTTTACTCTCTGATCGAGGTTCTCGGCATTGAAAAATCTTCGTAAACTAAATCACACGTATATATGTTGATATTTAAGAGATATACAGTGAAGAAAATCAAGGGCAATGGTGATATATATGCGGATTAGACACCAAAAAAAACTCAACAAATGGCTACAATTTAAGGAATGTGTTTAGTGACGGCATCAGATTCCTAATTGATGGAGAAATGTCTGGTGGCTAGAAAAGCTGCTTCTAGGAGGTTGTCAAGTGTTTTCGCTCGACGATTCCATTCTTGGGTGGTTGGTTTGGCCCTTGTTCCTGTAACTCGAATCCTAGCCCGGTATATCCCATTTTAATTTTACACCATTGTGAACCTTACGCCTTTTTTACTCTCAGATCGAGGTTCTCGGCATTGAAAAATCTTCGTAAACTAAATCACACGTGTATATGTTTATATTAAAGAGATATACAGTCGAGAAATTCAAGGGCAATGGTGATATATATGCTGATTAGACACAAAAAAAACACTCAACAAATGGCTACAATTTAAGGAATGTGTTTAGTGATGGCATCAGATTCCTAATTGATGGAGAAAGGTCTGGTGGCAAGAAAAGCTGCTTCAAGGAGGTCGTCAAGTGTTTTCGCTCTACGATTCCATTCTTCGGTGGTTGGTTTAGCCCTTGTTTCTGTAACTCGAATCCTAGCCCGGTATATCCAATTTTAATTTTACACCATTGTGAACCTTACGCCTTTTTTACTCTCTGATCGAGGTTCTCGGCATTGAAAAATCTTCGTAAACTAAATCACACGTGTATATGTTGATATTTAAGAGATATACAGTCAAGAAAATCAAGGGCAATGGTGATATATATGCGGATTAGACACAAAAAAAAACACTCAACAAATGGCTACAATGTAAGGAATGTGTTTAGTGACGGCATCAGATTCCTAATTGATGGAGAAAGGTTTAGTGGCAAGAAAAGCTGCTTCTAGGAGATTCTCAAGTGTTTTCGCTCGACGATTCCATTCTTGGGTGGTTGGTTTGGCCCTTGTTCGTGAAACTTGAAATCTAGCCCGGTATATCCCATTTTAATTTTACACCATTGTGAACCTTGCGCCTTTTTTACTCTCTGATCGAGGTTCTCGGCATTGAAAAATCTTCGTAAACTAAATCACACGTGTATATGTTGATATTTAAGAGATATACAGTCAATAAAATCAAAGGCAATGGTGATATATATGCGGATTAGACACCAAAAAAAAAACACTCAACAAATGACTACAATTTGAGGAATGTGTTTTGTGACGGCATCAGATTCCTAATTCATGGAGAAAGGTCTGGTGGCAAGAAAAGCTGCTTCTAGGAGGTTGTCAAGTGTTTTCGCTCGACGATTCCATTCTTGGGTGGTTGGTTTGGCCCTTGTTCCTATAACTCGAATCCTAGCCTGGTATATCCCATTTTAATCTTACACCATTGTGAACCTTACGCATTTTATACTCTCAGATCGAGGTTCTCGGCATTAAAAGATCTTCGTAAACTAAATCACACGTGTATATGTTGATATTTAAGAGATATACAATCAAGAAAATAAAGGGCAATGGTGATATATATGCGGATTAGACACAAAAAAAAAAAACACTCAACAAATGGCTACAATTTAAGGAATGTGTTTAATGACGGCATCAGATTCTAAATTGATGGAGAAAGGTCTGGTGGCAAGAAAAGCTGCTTCTAGGAGGTTGTAAAGTGTTTTCGCACGACGATTCCATTCTTGGGTGGTTGGTTTGGCCCTTGTTCCTGTAACTCGAATCCTAGCCCGGTATATCCCATTTTAATTTTACACCATTGTGAACCTTACGCCTTTTTTAATCTCTGATCGAGGTTCTCGGTATTGAAAAATCTTCGTAAACTAAATCAGACGTGTATATGTTGATATTTAAGAGATATACACTAAAGAAAATCAGGGGCAATGGTGATATATATGCGGATTAGACACAAAAAAAAAACTCAACAAATGGCTACAATTTAAGGAATGTGTTTAATGACGGCATCAGATTCCTAATTGATGGAGAAATGTCCGGTGGCAAGAAAAGCTGCTTCTAGGAGGTTGTCAAGTGTTTTCGCTCGACGATTCCATTCTTGGGTGGTTGGTTTGGGTCGTGTTCCTGTAACTCAAATCCTAGCCCGGTAAATCCCATTTTAAATTTACACCATTGTGAACCTTACGCCTTTTTTACTCTCAGATCGAGGTTCTCGGCATTGAAAAATCTTCTTAAACTAAATCACACGTGTATATGTTGATATTAAAGAGATATATACAGTCGAGAAATTCAAGGGCAATGGTGATATATATGCGGATTAGACACAAAAAAAAACACTCAACAAATGGCTACAATTTAAGGAATGTGTTTATTGACGGCATCAGATTCCTAATTGATGGAGAAAGGTCTGGTGGCAAGAAAAGCTGCTTCTAGGAGGTTGTAAAGTGTTTTCGCACGACGATTCCATTCTTGGGTGGTTGGTTTGGCCCTTGTTCCTGTAACTCGAATCCTAGCCCGGTATATCCCATTTTAATTTTACACCATTGTGAACCTTACGCCTTTTTTAATCTCTGATCGAGGTTCTCGGTATTGAAAAATCTTCTTAAACTAAATCAGATGTGTATATGTTGATATTTAAGAGATATACACTAAAGAAAATCAGGGGCAATGGTGATATATATGCGGATTAGACACAAAAAAAACTCAACAAATGGCTACAATTTAAGGAATGTGTTTAATGACGGCATCAGATTCCTAATTGATGGAGAAATGTCCGGTGGCAAGAAAAGCTGCTTCTAGGAGGTTGTAAAGTGTTTTCGCTCGACGATTCCATTCTTGGGTGGTTGGTTTTGTCACACCCCCAAAATCCACCATGCGGAGTATCACCGCTTAGAGGCGTGACATGACCAGGATCGAGCCACCAATCATATTGAACAACTCAATTAAGTAAATAAAACCAAACATAATACGATTGGTGACCAAAGCTAGTTAACCTTGTTTGGTTTAAACAGCGGAAGCATAAACGTAAATCCCAAAAGCATAAGTTCGCAGTTCATAAGTTTAAAGTCCAACACTTAGGTTTAATAAGTTCAAAATGTTTTAAATATTAAACACTGGACATAACCGTCCGTACACCACAACGACTCCTTCCTCGTGCAAGCTCCGAGTGTTTAGCGACCTGTAAGGCATGTAACAACTAGTCAACAACAAAGTTGAGTGAGTTCACGTTTGGGTATTTAGTTTTAAGTTGTTTTCTGAAAAACGTGGTTTGACTTTCGTTGGCGTAATTGCCGTGGGGGTTACCCCGTAGTTGAAAGTATGTTTAACCATTTCCTTTTTCTTTACCCAATCCATAACCATGATCAGTGGGGGTTTTCCCCGTTTGAACTACTAGACGGAATGATATCGACTGCTACGCAAATAAGTTGTGCCCTATATCAGTGTCTATCATCACTGACAATCTGCCATAGTCCATTAGTACACGCCCGTCCGACTGGCACGGTGTGAGGTTTGTTAAACCTAATAGCGCTATTAACTAATGACCCGCTCGCCATTGGCCTCGGCGATTAAGTCGATATAAATTGAGGGACTTCATGATAGAGTTTTGTCTAGCCAGTTTTAAGGTTGTTGTCCTGCACCAAGAGGACCACAACGTACGTATTCTGCACTAGGAGAATTCGTAGGATTAATAATGGCATCCAATCTATAGAGGATGGCCGTACATATCCTACCCAAGGAGGATATGTAGATTTAGTTTTAATTCTTTAACCCATTCCCAAACCACCGGGAATCCCATGCCTTAGAAAGTGTGTGAACTCACCTCGGTTTGCTCGGTTAGATTCTCAATATAGCTAACAGTCAAGGTCGGTCAATCACGTCCTAGTATGATTTACCAGTTAGTCATTTAGTGGCTTTCAAATAGAACACAAAGTTCCTACACGTATCTATCACACAACATGCATCACTTTAACGGTTTACGCCCATCCAAGTTTCCCATCCATTCCCCACTCAAGATCAAACATACGATAATGCACATAACATGTATAACACGTTAGATCATTCACAGATAGCATACTCGGCATTTAGACACGCGAGTATGACACCCATTTATTGCTGTCAAAATTCAGCTTAAGTTGCTGTTGCAAATTAACACTTTAAAAATAGTAAACGAAGTCCAAAAATTATGATTCCGGTGCCATTAGAACCGTATTTCATAATAACATATTTTAGATTCAAAATATCGGTTTTTCGTTGAATTTATGCCCTGTTTACAGCCAACTGAAGTTGGCTGTAAAACCGGGACAGATTCTGTCTTTCAGTGTTTAACCTTCTAAATCATGTTCGATCGATTCCGTTAACAAGTTTATTAATCACAACAACATTAAACATCAATATCAATCAGCAAAACATCAGATATTCAACCAATAATCATAACAACACAAGATCTACACGATTTACACACATAACTTCTCTTTATCCACACCTTAACACATTATGTTCAAGACTTGTTCATGAGCTTTAAAGTTTCTTAACTTTTTATCATTCTAACATCTATTAACCACTAAAATAACATAAAGAATGAACGGATCTAAGTTCTTACCACTAGCTCAAGGCTAGGGAAGTTCGAGTGAAGAAATGTGGTGGTTAATAGCGAATGGAGGAGGTCCTTCCACTTCCGAGAGCACCGAGCTTCGTTGTTGGACCTCTTACACCTTTGTATGTATGAGGAATGATTGAAAAAGAGCTTGATGATGGTGGTAGTATGGTGGAAGGTGGCTGCCGAACAAGGGAAAGGAGAGGGAGAGAAGAGAGAGCTTGGTGGAATGGTGGTATTTATAAGATCTTCCATATAGCATATTCCTAGTATATTCCAAGCATATTCCTAGCATATTCCTAGCATATTCCTAGCATATTCCTAGCATATTCCTTAGCATATTCCTAGCATATTCCTAGCATATTCCTTAGCATATTCCTTAGCATATTCCTTAGCATATTCCTTAGCATATTCCTTAGCATATTCCTTAGCATATTCCTTAGCATATTCCTTAGCATATTCTTTAGCATATTCCTTAGCATATTCCTTAGCATATTCTTTAGCATATTAACAAATACGTGTAAGCATAACACAGATATCAGAAAGCAGTTAAGTAATTCCACACAGTCGTCAGACACTTTAATTATCATTAATAATTTGTACGGAATACATGGGATTTTGAGGGTTGTCACATTCTCCCCCTGTTAAGAGAATTTCGTCCCGAAATTTAGCGCGTGGTTACTGAGGAGGCTAGTTAAGTTGCGTTGTTTTCCAGATTTTCCTGGGGTGTCACATCATCCCCCCGTTGATTTGGAATTTCGTCCCGAAATTCTGCAGTAGCTTCAGCCTCAGTAGTGGTTGCGTTTTTCTTAAACAGTTGGGGATACTTGAGTTTCATTTGGTCTTCTCGTTCCCATGTATACTCTGGGCCACGACGAGCATTCCAACGAACTCGGACCAGAGGTATCCTGGTATGCTTGAGGATCTTAACATCTCGATCCGTAATCTCTACTGGTTCCTCGACGAATCGCAGCTGGTCGTCGATAGTGAGTTCCTTAAGAGGAACTATGAGGGTTTCATCTGACAGACACTTCTTCAGATTTGACACGTGGAAAACATTGTGAACTCCGCTGAGTTCTTCAGGTAGATTCAACCTGTAGGCGACTTTGCCAATTTTCTTAATGACTTCAAATGGTCTAACATAACGCGGATTGAGTTTGCCTCGTTTGCCAAAGCGGACTACACCTTTCCAAGGTGAGACTTTGAGTAGCACTCGATCCCCAACCTGGAGCTCGAGTGGTTTTCTTCCCTTATCAGCATAGCTTTTCTGACGGTCACGAGCTGCCGCTATTCGCTGTCGTATCTGAGCAATTTTCTCGGTGGTATCTACCACAAGTTCTGGGCCAGTGATTTGGCTGTCACCAACTTCTGCCCAACAGAGAGGTGATCGGCATTTGCGTCCGTACAATGTCTCAAATGGAGCGGCTTGGATGCTGGTGTGGTAGCTGTTGTTATATGAAAACTCCACTAACGGGAGGTGTTTTTCCCAGCCATTTCCGAAGTCAATTACGCATGCCCTAAGCATGTCTTCCAAGGTTTGGATGGTGCGTTCAGATTGCCCATCCGTCTGTGGGTGATAAGCGGTGCTCATATCTAAACGTGAGCCAAAGGACTTGTGCATCGCTTGCCACAGTTCAGAAGTAAAACGCGCGTCACGATCAGATATAATAGAGGTTGGCACTCCGTTCCTTGACACTACTTCCTTTAGATAAATGTCTGCAAGAGTAGAAAACTTATCCGTTTCTTTGATAGCCAGAAAATGTGCAGACTTGGTCAGTCGATCTACGATCACCCAAATGGTATCGTTTCCGCGTTGAGATCTGGGCAGGCCGGTAACAAAATCCATGCAAATTTGCTCCCATTTCCATTTTGGGATCTCCGGTTGTTAAAGTAGACCTGATGGCTTCTGATATTCAGACTTGACTCTCGCACAAGTCAAGCATTTGCTGATGTAGGTTGCTATGTGGGCTTTCATGCCAGGCCACCAATACGTAGTCTTGAGGTCGTGGTACATTTTATCCGAACCAGGATGTACCGAATAACGAGACTTGTGCGCTTCGTCCATCCCAAGCTCGCGTAAGTTTCCATAAAGTGGAACCCAGATATGTCCGTTTACATAGTAAGCGCCGTCTTCCTTTTGTTCTAGCCGCTGCCTCGATCCTCGTAGGGATTCAGCCCTGATGTTCTCTGTTTTCAATGCTTCAACCTGAGCATCGCGAATTAGAGCGGGAAGGTTAGATTGGATAGTAAGTTGTAGAGCACGTACACGCCTGGGTATAGTATCCTTTCGACTGAGGGCGTCGGCCACAACATTGGCTTTGCCCGGGTGATACTTGATTGCGCATTCATAATCGTTCAAGAGCTCAACCCATCGGCGTTGTCGCATATTTAACTCCTTTTGCTTGAAGATATGCTCGAGACTCCTGTGATCGGTGTAAATGGTGCACTTAGTACCGTACAGGTAATGTCTCCATATCTTAAGCGCGAAAACAACTGCTCCCAATTCCAAGTCGTGCGTAGTGTAGTTCCTTTCGTGAACCTTAAGTTGGCGCGATGCGTAGGCAATGACCTTGTCACGTTGCATCAACACGCAACCAAGTCCTTGGATGGAAGCATCGTAGTAAACCACAAAGTCGTCTGTGCCCTCAGGCAATGAGAGGATAGGCGCGCTACAAAGTCTATCTTTCAAGTGCTGAAATGCGGACTCCTGTGCATCACCCCAACGATAGATGACACCCTTCTGAGTCAGTGAAGTGAGAGGTTGCGCAATCTTGGAGAAATCCTTGATAAACCTCCTATAATATCCTGCCAAACCCAAGAATTGGCGGATTTCTGTTGGTGTGCGGGGTGCAGGCCAGTTCTTGATCGATTCAACCTTAGATGGATCCACATGAATTCCATCCTTGTTTACCACATGGCCTAGAAAGTGGACTTCGCGGAGCCAGAAGTTACATTTCGAAAACTTGGCATACAACTGCTCTTTTCGAAGAAGTTCCAGCATAAGTTGTAGATGCTGCTCGTGTTCCTCCTGACTCTTGGAATAGATCAGGATATCGTCGATGAACACAATAACGAACTTATAGAGGTAAGTCTTGCACACTCGGTTCATGAGATCCATGAAGACCGCTGGTTCATTTGTCAGCCCGAATGGCATAACCAGAAACTCGTAATGGCCGTAACGGGTTCTGAATGCTGTTTTGGAGACGTCCTCATCTCGGACTCTCAGCTGATGGTATCCTGATCTCAAATCAATCTTGGAGTAATAGCTTGACCCTTGCAACTGGTCGAACAAGTCGTCAATACGTGGAAGAGGATAACGATTCTTCACAGTCACCAAGTTAAGTTCACGATAGTCAATACACATCCTGAAGGTACCGTCTTTCTTCTTCACGAATAAGACTGGAGCTCCCCAGGGCGAAGAGCTAGGATGTATAAAACCCTTTTCCAAGAGTCCCTGTAATTGCGTGGACAGTTCTTCGAGTTCTGATGAAGCTAGACGATATAGTGCTCGAGCCACGGGCACTGCTCCAGGAGCTAGCTCGATTTGAAACTCAACTTGGCGATGAGGTGGAAGACCAGGTAATTCCTCAGGAAATACCTCGGGAAAATCGCGCACAATAGGGATGTCTTCAATTTTCTTCTCTTCCGTTGATGTGTCAGTTACGAGTGCTAAAATGGCAGTGTGGCCCTTTCGCAAACACTTCTGGGCCTTAAGGAAAGAGATAATGCCTACGACAGCACCACTCTTGTCGCCATGAATCACGAGGGGTTCTTCACCAGAACGAGGAATGCGGACGATTTTCTCCTTGCAAACAATCTCCGCTTGATGATGAGATAGTCAATTCATCCCAATAACGACGTCGAAACTACCAAGTGTGATAGGAATAAGATCGATAAAGAAGGTCTGACTAGCTAAGATGAGGTTACAACCTTTAGCTACGTGTGTGGCTTCAAAACTTTTACCATTGGCTAGTTCTACTGTGTGTTTGGTGTTCAAAAGTGTTGGAGTGCGCTTAAGCAATTGACTAACTTTTAAGGATACGTAATCTAGTATCGGCACCCGAATCAAACAAAACAGTAACAAAGAAGTCGTCCAGAAGGAACTTACCCATTACTGTGTTGGGATCGTTCTTTGCATCACTCTGAAGGTTTCAAGGAGTGATCACCGAGGATTGAGAGTCGAGCCTTCCAAACTTTCTATGCTAGAGGGTGTTCATTTCAGTGTCTTTGCATAGTGGAGCGAGAGCGAAATGTCACTGTGGTAAGAGAATGACGGTTTGGTCTAAGCAAATGGTAGAAATTAGACATAACATTAATCAACAATCATGTGTCTGTGCAAAAGCTAGCGCAAGGATTCTGCCTATTAAAGAAGACTATCATGGAATTTAAAATATGACTCTTATATTGTAGGAGGGGTATGGTAGACGTATAGGTCATCGTGTTCGCCTGTAGGTTATGTGATCCGTAACTCCGTCCTCGAATGTCCTGAAGGTAATCCCATCAGTAAAGGCATTCATTCGTTAAGTGGGGTATACGAGGGAGCTAATCAAGTAGAATAAGAATAAACCATTCAACAGGGTGATAAGGTAGTCTTGTGATTGGTGAAAATCGTGGTATGGTTGTTGGTGTTTCATTAAATCGGTTGTCAATCGAAGCGATAGGGAATTAATGAGGTTCATGCGAAGAATCGAGTGAAGACAGGGGTCCAACAATGACCGAAGGATTTGACCAGCTAATCTGTTGTCTAGAAGTAACCTCTAGTAGTGGTGCGGGGCAGCATGGCACAAAAGGGAAGTTCGTTGCATCGCGGTCGCGCGAGTGTATCACTCGTCCAAAACAGGGCAAGGTTTCGTGTTGCATAATGACAAACGCGTGTAACTATGACTGCTTCACTTCTGGCGATGATGACAGGTGAAGGTGATAAAGTTCGTCAACCGGGATGCGTGGGTTTTGTTCTCCTAAGCCCGAGTTCGTGCAAGCCAAGTCTGGTCTTCGCGGATGTTGACGTACGAACCGGCTGTACGGAGGGTCAGATGGCGACGTCATGTCGAGGTAAACGTGCGAGTAGATAGAATGCATAAACAGTCGTTGTAGCGGGGTGACGAGAAATCAGAAAAGAATTTGACCATCACTTGTCAAATTTCAAGTAAACAATTGCATATCATAAAGAACGCAGTAGGGCCAATAGACAACACGCTACTACCCTAAATAAACACACCATAGACACCACACCGAACAAAAGTAATCTAGCAAGTAAGAAATATAAACTTAAATCATACCACCTAGTGTGTTGAGTCTTGCACGTGGAGCGAAGCGTCGTTGTGGATCGTTGAGCACTGTACAGGTTATAGTCTGGTTTTAACAAAAACTTTTTCCCTTATTAAAACCAAGTTCACTATAACCAATGGCTCTGATACCAATCTGTCACACCCCCAAAATCCACCATGCGGAGTATCACCGCTTGGAGGCGTGACATGACCAGGATCGAGCCACCAATCATATTGAACAACTCAATTAAGTAAATAAAACCAAACATAATACGATTGGTGACCAAAGCTAGTTAACCTTGTTTGGTTTAAACAGCGGAAGCATAAACGTAAATCCCAAAAGCATAAGTTCGCAGTTCATAAGTTTAAAGTCCAACACTTAGGTTTAATAAGTTCAAAATGTTTTAAATATTAAACACTGGACATAACCGTCCGTACACCACAACGACTCCTTCCTCGTGCAAGCTCCGAGTGTTTAGCGACCTGTAAGGCATGTAACAACTAGTCAACAACAAAGTTGAGTGAGTTCACGTTTGGTTGTTTAGTTTTAAGTTGTTTTCTGAAAAACGTGGTTTGACTTTCGTTGGCGTAATTGCCGTGGGGGTTACCCCGTAGTTGAAAGTATGTTTAACCATTTCCTTTTTCTTTACCCAATCCATAACCATGATCAGTGGGGGTTTTCCCCGTTTGAACTACTAGACGGAATGATATCGACTGCTACGCAAATAAGTTGTGCCCTATATCAGTGTCTATCATCACTGACAATCTGCCATAGTCCATTAGTACACGCCCGTCCGACTGGCACGGTGTGAGGTTTGTTAAACCTAATAGCGCTATTAACTAATGACCCGCTAGCCATTGGCCTCGGCGATTAAGTCGATATAAATTGAGGGACTTCATGATAGAGTTTTGTCTAGCCAGTTTTAAGGTTGTTGTCATGCACCAAGAGGACCACAACGTACGTATTCTGCACTAGGAGAATTCGTAGGATTAATAATGGCATCCAATCTATGGAGGATGGCCGTACATATCCTACCCAAGGAGGATATGTAGATTTAGTTTTAATTCTTTAACCCATTCGCAAACCACCGGGAATCCCATGCCTTAGAAAGTGTGTGAACTCACCTCGGTTTGCTCGGTTAGATTCTCAATATAGCTAACAGTCAAGGTCGGTCAATCACGTCCTAGTATGATTTACCAGTTAGTCATTTAGTGGCTTTCAAATAGAACACAAAGTTCCTACACGTATCTATCACACAACATGCATCACTTTAACGGTTTACGCCCATCCAAGTTTCCCATCCATTCCCCACTCAAGATCAAACATACGATAATGCACATAACATGTATAACACGTTAGATCATTCACAGATAGCATACTCGGCATTTAGACACGCGAGTCACAACTTATGTTAACTCAGCATTAATACTCAAAACCGGCAGTTTTCGGGCATTTAAATAAAATAGTTAGATTATTCCAAAAATTCCCAAATTTTTATAGAATGTCATAAACATTCCATATTTTATTATGTAAAAATATCGGGGTCCGGTTCATTACCAATATTTTATAAAAATTCATATTCGGGACTGAACTCAGATTTATGTATTTCTGACCACAGTCCACGAAACAATTTATTAAAAATTCATCGTAAGTCCGATTTGCGAAATTCCAGTGGGGTAATTACAAATACTTCAGTTGTCATCTACAGTAAAATTTTCATGGTCCGATTGATCACAAAACTCAGGTTATGACTGAAAGTATGACACCCATTTATTGCTGTCAAAATTCAGCTTAAGTTGCTGTTGCAAATTAACACTTTAAAAATAGTAAACGAAGTCCAAAAATTACGATTCCGGTGCCATTAGAACCGTATTTCATAATAACATATTTTAGATTCAAAATATCGGTTTTTCGTTGAATTTATGCCCTGTTTACAGCCAACTGAAGTTGGCTGTAAAACCGGGACAGATTCTGTCTTTCAGTGTTTAACCTTCTAAATCATGTTCGATCGATTCCGTTAACAAGTTTATTAATCACAACAACATTAAACATCAATATCAATCAGCAAAACATCAGATAATCAACCAATAATCATAACAACACAAAATCTACACGATTTACACACATAACTTCTCTTTATCCACACCTTAACACATTATGTTCAAGACTTGTTCATGAGCTTTAAAGTTTCTTAACTTTTTATCATTCTAACATCTATTAACCACTAAAATAACATAAAGAATGAACGGATCTAAGTTCTTACCACTAGCTCAAGGCTAGGGAAGTTCGAGTGAAGAAATGTGGTGGTTAATAGCGAATGGAGGAGGTCCTTCCACTTCCGAGAGCACCGAGCTTCGTTGTTGGACCTCTTACACCTTTGTATGTATGAGGAATGATTGAAAAAGAGCTTGATGATGGTGGTAGTATGGTGGAAGGTGGCTGCCGAACAAGGGAAAGGAGAGGGAGAGAAGAGAGAGCTTGGTGGAATGGTGGTATTTATAAGATATTCCATATTGCATATTCCTAGTATATTCCAAGCATATTCCTAGCATATTCCTAGCATATTCCTAGCATATTCCTTAGCATATTCCTAGCATATTCCTAGCATATTCCTAGCATATTTCTTAGCATATTCCTTAGCATATTCCTTAGCATATTCCTTAGCATATTCTTTAGCATATTCCTTAGCATATTCTTTAACATATTCCTTAGCATATTCCTTAGCATATTCTTTAGCATATTAACAAATACGTGTAAGCATAACACAGATATCAGAAAGCAGTTAAGTAATTCCACACAGTCGTCAGACACTTTAATTATCATTAATAATTTGTACGGAATACATGGGATTTTGAGGGTTGTCACAGGTTTGGCCCTTGTTCCTGTAACTCGAATCCTAGCCCGGTATATCCAATTTTAATTTTACACCATTGTGAACCTTACGCCTTTTTTACTCTCTGATCGAGGTTCTCGGCATTGAAAAATCTTCGTAAACTAAATCACACGTGTATATGTTGATATTTAAGAGATATACAGTCAAGAAAATCAAGGGCAATGGTGATATATATGGGGATTAGACACAAAAAAAACACTCAACAAATGGCTACAATTTAAGGAATGTGTTTAGTGACGGCATCAGATTCCTAATTGATGGAGAAAGGTCTGGTGGCAAGAAAAGCTGCTTCTAGGAGGTTGTCAAGTGTTTTCGCTGGACGATTCCATTCTTGGGTGGTTGGTTTGGCCCTTGTTCCTGTAACTGGAATCCTAGCCCGCTATATCCCATTTTAATTTTACACCATTGTGAACCTTACGCCTTTTTTACTCTCTAATCGAGGTTCTCGGCATTGAAAAATCTTCGTAAACTAAATCACACGTGTATATGTTGACATTGAAGAGATATACAGTCAAGAAAATCAAGGGCAATGGTGATATATATGCGGATTAGACACCAAAAAAAAACACTCAAGAAATAGCTACAATTTAAGGAATATGTTTAGTGATGGCCTCAGATTCCTAATTGATGGAGAAAGGTCTGGTGGTAAGAAAAGCTGCTTTTAGGAGGTTGTCAAGCGTTTTCGCTCGACGATTCCATTCTCGGGTGGTTGGTTTGGCCCTTGTTCCTGTAACTCGAATTCTTGCCCGGTATATCGCATTTTAATCTTACACCATTGTGAACCTTACGCCTTTTTTACTCTCTGATCGAGGTTCTCGGCATTGAAAAATCTTCGTAAACTAAATCAGATGTGTATATGTTGACATTTAAGAGATATACTGTCAAGAAAATCAAGGGCAATGGTGATATATATGCGGATTAGACACCAAAAAAACACTCAACAAATGGCTACAATTTAAGGAATGTGTTTAGTGACGGCATCAGATTCCTAATTGATGGAGAAAGGTCTGGTGGCAAGAAAAGCTGCTTCTAGGAGGTTGTCAAGTGTTTTCGCTCGATGATTCCATTCTTGGGTGGTTGGTTTGGTCCTTGTTCCTGTAACTCGAATCCTAGCTCGATATATCCCATTTTAATTTTACACCATTGTGAACCTTACGTCTTTTTTACTCTCTGATCAAGGTTCCAGGCATTGAAAAATCATCATAAACTAAATCACACGTGTATATGTTGATATTTAAGAGATATACAGTCAAGAAAATCAAGGGCAATGGTGATATATATGCGGATTAGACACCAAAAAAAACACTCAACACATGGCTAGAATTTAAGGAATGTGTTTAGTGACGGCATCAGATTTCTAATTGATGGAGAAAGGTCTGGTGGTAAGAAAAGCTGCTTTTAGGAGTGTTATGGGTGAAATTCTGAACCCCTATATCCTGGAAAATATCTTGGTTTATATCTTGGTTATGTAGTATCTGTTTACATCCGGGATGCTGGTTCAGGATATTGGTAATATCCTGAATGGTATCCTCAGGATTACTAATGGATTATGTGCAGGTATGTGGGTTGGAAGCTGGCAACGTTCATAAGACTCATTCCGCGGAAGACTCGCTCCAAGTCGTTCAAATGAAGACGTTGAAGCCGTATTACTCGGTCAATAACGTTCATAATGGAAAATTCGAAGTACCCCATATTTGTAGGGATTATTGTTTGTAATTCATTACTATAAATAGGTGGGTATACCAGATCAAATAGGACATCACAATCACCCTCGCTACACTCTAACACTTGCTCTCGAGCAATTCTTACTTTCATACGAAGGCATTGTAACACTTAGCGATCTGGTCTATATCCTGCACTGTATCCTGAAGTTTAAAGCAATAAGAAGAACAAGGCAGCTGCGATTGTCAGCTCCTGAGGTTTTATGCCGGCGATCTAGGTTGATCAATGGCTTTCCTCGTACATCTCGTGTCATTTCCTTTACTTTTTGCTCATTGTTCGCTCATTGTTTGATCGCAGATACAGCTCAATATCCTGAGCCGTATCCTGAATACTGATTTTCTAAATAACTCAACAAGCATATTTTCTATACACTTTCTAGCACACTACCTCACATTACTAATTTGATCACTAAATTGCTTCGGTAATTTTTTACCAAAACAATTTGGCGCCCACCGTGGGGCAAGTGGTGCTCTCTTTACTAAATTTTTTTGTCAAATCGCTAATAGGTTTTCTATTTTCAAAACTTTTTGCCACATTGTCCATAATGGCCTCAAGATCAAACATGAGTTCCTCTACTGTGTCTGCTATGACTTCTGCTACTACCGGTCCGGTGCTTCCACCACCTCCTCCAAGGATGCCAGCCTCTACACGACCTCAGGATATTATCCCTACCCGCAGTGTTCAGGAATCTGCTCCTGTTTTAGCTTCTAACGATGAAATTTTAACCTTATTTGGAAGTGTGCAGGAACAAATGAGGCAGCAACAGGAAACAAACCAAATGCTTTTAACGTTGAACTTCAGTTCAGCTGTGTTTGAACTTCAGTTCAGCTGTGTATACTGAGGATAACAGGGGGAATATTGTGCCCAGCCTTCCTCAGAATCATACTCCTGAAATACCCTCCGCGGTCAGGATGTCGACCATAAGGAGCTCAGGATATGCTTCAGGATATGGGCAAAATCCTCCAACGGGTAACGTGCCAAATAATAATAATACTCATACTACTAACAATAGTGGATCTTTGCAGGATACAGGTGTGACATCAGCACTTACTAGGGAACTTCAGAAGTTGAAGGACATGATATCAAGTGTACCCGGGGTGGTCCAGCCAATCCTGGAAGTGTCTCAAGACAGCCACAAGATATCTCGTTTTGCATATCCTATCTGTGATGCTGAGATCCCAAAGAGGTTCCAAACCCCCAACATGAAGCTTTACGACAGAACAACGGATCCTGAGGAGCATATTGCTCAGTATAGGGAAAGGATGGACATTAACCCTATCCCTCCGGATCTCAAGGAAGCATGCTTGTGCAAGGGTTTTGGTTCAACCTTGACAGGATCAGCCCTGAAATGGCTCTTGAATGTTCCTCCACATTCGATTACATCTTTTGCTCACTTAGTAAATTTATTTAATAGTCAGTTTTCTTGTAGTAGAAGCTTTGAAAAATTAACAAGCGATCTCTACAGGATAACACAGGGGCCTCAGGAATCCCTTAGGGATTATGTGAACAAGTTCAGCCGGGAATCACTAGACATTCCTCATCTTGATGTTGCAACAGATGTGCAAGCTTTCAAGATGGGGCTGCAAAAAGATTTTCAATTTTATCAAGACCTTGTAATGAACCCATGCAGGAACTTGGATGAAGCTCGGAACAGGGCCCTAAGATATATTCGGTTGGAGGATGACAGAAAGATGCAAGAAAGGATGAACTCATCCAACACTTATGAGTCAACTAACAGGAAGTCAGAATCCTCATTCAAGTCATATCGGCCTAAGCCATATGGTAGAAATGAAAACAAGAGAGTGAATGCTGTCGAAGATGAGGATCCTGAAGAGTATCCTGAATTATCTGAATATTGCTTTTCTGTTAACATTCCTGAATTGATGTATGCCATGCAGGGTCTAGGGGACAAGGCTAGATGGCCTCGAAAGAATCAACAAAAAGCCGATTGGAAAGACAAATCAAAATGGTGTGCTTTCCACGAAGATTTCGGACATATGACTGAGGATTGCATCGCTCTAAGGAAAGAAATAAGCTATCTTCTAAGCAAGGGATATTTGAAAGATCTCTTAGGAAGAAAGAAGAATAAGGGTCAGGATACTGAGAAGGATCCTGAGCGAGCAGCATCACCTCCCGCGGATGCTAAGATAATCAACTTCATTTCGGGAGGATCCGACATTTGTGGGACTTCGTATTCGGCAGCAAAGAGGCATGCAAAAGAAGCTAAGGCCGAAAGGGGAGATAAACCTGTCAGGATGACTACACTCACAACTGACAAAGTGATCACATTTGATGCTGATGACAGGGATACTGTCCAGGATCCTCACCATGATGCTCTGGTAATAACATTATATGTGGCTAACCATTTTGTACGCAGGATATTGGTTGATAATGGCAGCTCCGTCAACATAATCCAACTAGAGACGCTGAAAAGAATGAATGTATCTCCAATGGATATCACTTCAAAGTCTACCGTGCTTGTTGGGTTCAGCGGAGAGGCTAGAAACACAGTGGGAGAGATAAAGTTGCCAGTGTACATTGAAGGAGTCAACTCGATACAACGTTTCTGTATGATGGATTCTCTATCCTGCTATAACCTCATACTGGGAAGACCGTGGATTCACGATATGAAGGTTGTGCCATCAACATATCACCAATGCATCAAGATACCTACCCCTTGGGGAGTTGTCAAAGTTTATAGTGATCAGCAGGAGGCGAAAGAATGCTACTCATCCTCGATGAAATCCTCAACCAAACCTAGTGCAGCATAGCAATTAAAGACGCGGGCCCAGGATATCGTGGAAGATTCGGAGCAGGATGTGAAGAAAATTATCCTAGACCAGGATAATCCCGATATTTCGGTGCTCGTGGGAACCAATATCCCTCAGGATATTAAAGAGCAATTAATTAACTTTTTAAAATGCAGGATGTCAACGTTTGCATGGAAGCATGAGGATATGACCGGCATATCCAAAGATATTATCACTCACAAGCTTGGAATTGATAAATCATTCAAGCCTGTGCAACAAAAAAGAAGGAAGTTTGCTCCTGAGCGGAATATGATTATTCAAGAGGAAGTTGAGAGATTATTGAAGTCCAGGATGATCAGAGAGGTTAAGTTCCCAAGGTGGCTAGCAAACGTGGTTGTGGTACAGAAGAAAAACGGGAAATGGAGAGTGTGTGTAGATTACATAGACTTGAACAAAGCTTGTCCTAAAGACCCATTTCCTCTTCCCCACATTGATGCAATGGTAGATGCCACTGCCGGGCATGAAATGCTGACTTTCATGGACGCATCCTCAGGATTTCAACAGATCCAAATGGAGCCTTCTGACCAGGAGGATACTGCCTTCATGACACCAACAGGTATTTATTGTTATACAGCTATGCCTTTTGCTTTGAAAAATGCAGGTGCAACATACCAAAGATTGGTAAACATGATGTTCAAAGACAAACTGGGGGACACCATGGAGGTGTACATCGACGATATGGTGGTAAAGTCAAAGAAAGCTCAAGATCACCTCCAGGATATTAAAGGAGCGTTTGATAGCCTGGATCAGTATAACATGAAGCTGAATCCTGCTAAGTGCCATTTTGGAGTAGGAGCAGGAAAATTCCTAGGATATATGGTGACCAAAAGAGGAATAGAAGCAAGCCCGGAGCAGATTAAAGCCATCTTGGATATTAAATCACCCTCAAATATGAAGGATGTTCAACGATTAACAGGGCGAGTGGCAGCATTGAATAGATTTATCTCAAGATCTTCAGAAAAATGCAAAGATTTTTATGATATCCTGAAGAAGAACAAAAAATTCGAGTGGGGTGAGAAGCATGAAGCAGCCCTACAGGATTTGAAACGATATCTCTCAACCGCACCTCTGTTGATGAAACCTGAAAATGGTGAACCACTATCCCTGTACCTTGCTGTATCAGGGAATGCTGTAAGTGCCGTTCTCAGAAAAGACCATGAAGGTCAGCAATATCCTGTTTATTATGTTAGTAAAAGTTTGTTAGATGCTGAAACTAGGTACTCTCATTTAGAAAAATTAATACTAGCATTAGTTATGGCATCAACAAAACTTAGACACTAGTTTGAGACACATAGGATACACGTTAAAACAAATTATCCTGTCAAAAATGTACTTAGGAAACCGGAAATGTCGGGTAGAATGGCTAAGTGGTCAGTAAAGTTAAGTGCCTATGATTTAGTATATGAACCTAGGAATGCCATAAAGTCTCAGGCTTTAGCTGACTTTGTGGCTGATTTTAGTAGTGACATTCAGGATGAGGTAGACCTAGAAGTTCAACAGTTAGGAGAATCCTCAGGATCCTGGACATTATATACTGATGGTGCATCTAATATAAGAGGAGTAGGATTAGGAATACTACTAAAATCGCCACAGGGGGACATATTACCCCAGGCTATTAGGTGTGAATTTCCTGCTACCAATAATGAAGCAGAATATGAGGCTTTAATCGCAGGATTAGAGTTGGCTAAGAGCATGGGTATCAAAAATTTACAAGTATATGTTGATTCTTTGTTAATTACTAACCATTTTAATGGATCCTATGCAGTTAAGGTTGAGAAATTAATAGGATATCTTGATATTCTCAAAAAATTAGCAGGATATTTCGATGTTTTTACACTTGAACAGGTACCCAGAGAGGATAATGCTGAAGCGGATGCCTTAGCAAATCTGGGATCATCAATCAGGATATCGGAAGGGACCCAAATACCAGTATTACATGTCTTATATCCTGCAACTAATCCTCAGGATAAAGAAGTAGCGGGTATTCAGGATCCTAGGGCGGAATATCCTAAAGAGGATCCTAAATCCTGGACGGCTCCAATTGTGAAATATCTCAAAGAAGGACACATCCCCGAAAGTGAAAATCCTAAGGCGTTTAGGATGAAGGTATCACGATTCACTATTATAAATGACGTTTTATACAAGAAATCTCTTGCAGGACCGTATTTAAGATGCTTGGAGGATCCTGAAGCCAAGGAAGTACTTCAGGATATACATGAAGGGGATTGTGGTAATCACACCGGGGGCAGATCATTGTTCTCGAAAGTATTAAGGACAGGATATTATTGGCCGACGATGAGGAAAGATGCTGCAGAATATGCTCGAAGATGTGATGCATGTCAAAGACATAGTAACATACTACATCAACCAGCTGAACCATTATATCCTGTAGTTTCCCCTTGGCCATTCATGAAGTGGGGGATGGATATAGTAGGGAAGTTACCAAAAGCTCCGGGAGGAAAAGTCTTTATGTTAGCTATGACAGATTATTTCTCCAAGTGGGTTGAGGCTGAAGCATTTGTCCAAGTTAGAGACCAAGAAGTAGTATCCTTCATAAAGAGGAATATCCTGACTAGGTTTGGAGTACCAGCTGAGATCATTTGTGATAATGGGTCCCAGTTTATAAGCAAAAGGACTACTGACTTTTGCAAAAGTTGGGGAATTAAAATGATCACATCTACTCCAGTACATCCTCAAGCGAATGGACAGGCTGAATCTTCAAACAAGATAATAGTCAATAACTTAAAGAAGAGACTTGGGGCTAAAAAAGGAAGATGGGCGGAAGAGTTACCCTTTGTTTTGTGGGCTGATAGGACAACGGTAAAGAATGCAACCGGCCAAACCCCGTTTTCCTTGGTATTTGGAGCGGAGGCGATGATTCCAACAGAAATGACGATACCTACTGCAAGATCTATGCTGCAGGATCCTGAACAGAATCCTGAAGTCTTATGTCAGGATTTGGATACTATAGACGAAAAAAGAGATGCAGCAAGGCTAAGGATAGCAGCATATCAGCAAAGAATATCCAGAGCATATAATAAGAACATAAGGACTAGAAGATTTCGAGTTGGTGATTGGGTGCTAAGAAAGGCTTTTCAAAATACCACTAATCCTGCCGATGGCAAGCTAGCTCCGAAATGGGAAGGACCTTATGAAGTCGAGTCAGAAGCAGGGAAAGGAGCATATCGACTCAGGAATCTGGAAGGGGATATGCTACCAAGATCCTGGAATGCAATACATTTGAAGCTCTATTTCAAGTAAGAGTAGAATTTATTTTCTATCTCGGAATGGTATGTATTCTGTCTTTAAATATATTTGTTTATTGAACCCAATACTGACTTAAGCATCGGAGGGGTGTTAGCCAAGCTAACACCCACCTTAGTTTACAATTGTTTTGCAGGATATGTTTCAGGATATAGCTCCAGGATATATGCTCAGGATAAGTCGAAAGATTAGAGGATTGGCCCCCTCTCTCACGTTTAAGGGATCCTGGTCCCTTCAAAGGTTTAAAGGTATTCACCTTTCTTTCGAATTGGGTTTAAACACCTCGCCTGGAGCGCAAGTTATCTAGGTATAGTTCAAGGTAACGAGACCAGTTCATGTAAAAGTGGCTGATAATTTCGTTATTGTTGGCTATATCCTGGATCCTAAAGGTATATGAGGATTGATCACCCTCTCTCACGAAAGAGTATTTTCATACTCTCAAAGGTTTAAAGGTTTTCACCTTTCTAAGAATTGGAGTTTGTACACTCTCGCCTGTAGCGCATGAAATTTAGGGTTTATCCCCAGGGTATTAAGGGTCTATCCCAAGTATGCTAAAGATTCATTTCAGGATATCAGGGGTTTTGCCCCAGGGTATGCGGAATTTACTTAAGGCAAGATATAAATGCATTTGCGTTTCTGTGTCAAACACAGGGGACATACATTATACTGTTCAAAGAATGGATCCAAGTTCACAAGTATGCACTGGGGACAAAACTTATAATGGAGGATTAAAATTGGTTCTGTAAGAATCTCTGGTATGATCTCTCCTTTTATTTGGACAATTTATAGGTGATATTTTAATATCCTTATCAAGATATCTTTCAGGATACCTTTCAGGATACATCTATAATATATATTTCTAAAAGTGTACAAACCAAACAATTTTTACAACTACGATTTTCATAGCAATGACAACAGTAATAAGGTCAAAAGAGAAGTTATATTATTAACATGCCAAAAGATGTGCTCTTAGTTTCACCTCAAAACAAGGCCCATCCACTAAGAGCACTAATAGTTCATTACCATATTTACCCAACAGTTGAAGGCTTCATCTCAAACCAAGACCCATCCACCTTCAACTGTTGTATTGTTCAAAAAGCATGCAGGAAATGTAAATTGTTCAGATGCGGGAAAGTAAAGTGCAGAAAAGTAAATTGTTTATGGGACTACAAACCAACATTCAAATTCAAAAAGGTGGGCTCTGGCCTTGGCACGTATATCCGTCATCGCCCACCTAAATGCCCTCACACAGCGGCATCTCCTCCAACCTTCTCAGACTTCTTCGCACCAGCATCCTGACCAACATCCTGCGCAGCATCCTGACCTATGTCCATCCCAGCATCAGCTCCAGCATCCTTCTTGTCTCCGGCCTGGACCACCACCTCTGCTGACTTAGAAGACTCACCGGGTTCAGCAGGAAACGGCACAGCTTTGCCTCCGAGCTCCTTTAACTTGGCCACCCAGGATTCAACTGGCCAAGATGGACAAACAAGGCCCGTCTCCTTGGCCTCGTAGGCCATCTTGATGCGTGCTTGTAACAGGGAGACGATAGCAGAAGCCTTGATTCCCTCCCGGAAATTGATCAAGGCCTGATCATGATCCATTTGAACGGTGGCAAGCTTGACCTCAGCGTCTTGGGTGACCTTCTTCAGCAGGCTTTCGTAGTGCCGAGTCTTTGCTTCAGCAATGGCACCTTGGTCAGCAACGGTGCTTTCGAGCTGTTTGATCCTGGCTTCATGGAGTGCCACGGTACCGCAAGCGTCGTTGTACAAGTGGAGCAGATGCTGGAGGCCCTGCACGTCAATTACAGGTATAAAATTAGAATATATGTTGACCAAGATATCCTACTAGGATATCCTGTTAGGATATACGTGCAGGATATATGTGCAGGATATACATGAAGGATATGCGTCAGAATATTACCTTGTTAAGAAAGGATGTCATTGGCTCTAAGGAATCGGAGAAGCTGAGTTCGTCATAGGAGAACCCTTCTGAGCCTGGAGAACTGACTTCAAGACCCTTCCTCTTTTTCGCTGTGGAAGCACGGGTTCTTGGATTGGCCTTGGGAGCCGGGAGTGGTTTGGAGCTAGTAGCAGCAGGAGTTTCCTTCTTGACTGTGGCTGGAGTTGGATAGCTGTCAAGTTCATCAAGGTCTAGATAGACTGGGACTTTGCTGGAATCTGCACACAGGGAGTAAATTTCTAAATCTCTCCTAAGAATAGCAAATAAAAAACATATGTGTGCAGGATATCTTGCAGGGTTCTTACCAGACATGTTTGCGCTTGAAAGAGGGCTTGGAGTTGGTGGAGACGGATTAAAACTTCTCTCTGTTTCTGAAAGCAGTCTGATGGCGTCTATCCTTTTTTGAGAATCAGCAAGGGGAGGTGCGATCTTTCTGAAATCAGCTGCATACAAAAACAGAAGAAATAAAATTCATTAGCTGAGGATATGAGACAGGATAAGAGACAGGATCATTCTTAAACCCTAAGTCCTACCCTTTCTTAACCATCTCATCGGATAATCCGTTCCACCAGGGATTGAATCCCTTTTTACGAAGAAAAACTTGGATTGCCAACCATCCTCGTTCCTGGTGGCACGAAGTATCAATGGATCACCGGAAGTAGAATAAAATAGGAATCTAGATGAGCCATGGCATCTAAGCTTGTAGGCTAAAGGGAGATCATGGACAGAAAGGTCAGGTATGTGGTTTCTCTTGATTTGGTCGAGAACAGACAAAACACGCCAGAGCATTGGCATGGTTTGGCTGAAAGAAATTTTGGTGATATTAAAAAACTCGGTGATAAAGTCCGAAAAGGGGAATCGTAACCCTATGGTAAAGGGGAAAGCATTGAAACAAATCCACTCGTTGGAAACCATATCTGACCGGATTTCTCTATCAAAGGGTCGGAATATAGTTCCTTCCGGAAAGACACCGGAGGATTTCAAAGCTGACAAATGAGCACTGTCAAAGGTGCATGTTTCGTTCTCCGGTTCTTGGAGAAGATTCTGTTGGATGAATGTGGGAGCCAAGTCGGCTGAACTGGACCTCGTTTGCCTAGGCATTTGGTCGCCTGAATTCTCGCCGGAGAAAGTTAAAAGATGAATATGAAGATGAGGGAGAGAATATTACCTTTTTCTTGTCGATTGTGGTTAAAAAAGAAGATGGGGATGAGAAGATATAGGGCATGATGAGTGAATATAGGCCGGGTGGTTGAAAGCTGCCACATCAATGGTCTTATCTCTTAATTACCTCGGCCACCGTGAAAAATGTAACCATTAGTGCAGGATATCAAACGGTAACATTTTTGGGGACAATTGTTATGGGTGAAATTCTGAACCCCTATATCCTGGAAAATATCTTGGTTTATATCTTGGTTATGTAGTATCTGTTTACATCCGGGATGCTGGTTCAGGATATTGGTAATATCCTGAATGGTATCCTCAGGATTACTAATGGATTATGTGCAGGTACGTGGGTTGGAAGCTGGCAACGTTCATAAGACTCATTCCGCGGAAGACTCGGTCCAAGTCGTTCAAATGAAGACGTTGAAGCCGTATTACTCGGTCAATAACGTTCATAATGGAATATTCGAAGTACCCCATATTTGTAGGGATTATTGTTTGTAATTCATTACTATAAATAGGTGGGTATACCAGATCAAATAGGACATCACAATCACACTCGCTACACTCTAACACTTGCTCTCGAGCAATTCTTACTTTCATACGAAGGCATTGTAACACTTAACGATCTGGTCTATATCCTGCACTGTATCCTGAAGTTTAAAGCAATAAGAAGAACAAGGCAGCTGCGATTGTCAGCTCCCGAGGTTTTATGCCGGCGATCTAGATTGATCAAGGGCTTTCCTCGTACATCTCGTGTCATTTCCTTTACTTTTTGCTCATTGTTCGCTCATTGTTTGATCGCAGATACAGCTCAATATCCTGAGCCGTATCCTGAATACTGATTTTCTAAATAACTCAACAAGCATATTTTCTATACACTTTCTAGCACACTACCTCACATTACTAATTTGATCACTAAATTGCTTCGGTAATTTTTGACCAAAACAAGGAGGTTGTCAAGTGTTTTCGCTCGACGATTCCATTCTTGGGTGGTTGGTTTGGCCCTTGTTCCTGTAACTTGAATTCTAGCCCGGTATATCCCATTTTAATCTTACACCATTGTGAACCTTACGCCTTTTTTACTCTCTGATCGAGGTTCTCGGCATTGAAAAATCTTCGTACACTAAATCACACGTGTATATGTTGATATTTAAAAGATATACAGTTAAGAAAATCAAGGGCAATGGTGATATATATGCGGATTAGACACAAAAAAAAACACTGAACAAATGGCTACAATTTAAGGAATGTGTTTAGTGACGGCATCAGATTCCTAATTGATGGAGAAAGGTCTGGTGGCAAGAAAAGCTGCTTCTAGGAGGTTGTCAAGTGTTTTCGCTGGACGATTCCATTCTTGGGTGGTTGGTTTGCCCTTGTTCCCGCAACTCGAATCCTAGCCCGCTATATCCCATTTTAATTTTACGCCATTGTGAACCTTACGCCTTTTTTACTCTCTAATCGAGGTTCTCGGCATTGAAAAATCTTCGTAAACTAAATCACACGTGTATATGTTGACCTGTAAGAGATATACAGTCAAGAAAATCAAGGGCAATGGTGATATATATGCGGATTAGACACCAAAAAAACACTCAAGAAATGGCTACAATTTAAGGAATGTGTTTAGTGATGGTCTCAGATTCCTAATTGATGGAGAAAGGTCTGGTGGTAAGAAAAGCTGCTTTTAGGGGGTTGTCAAGCGTTTTCGCTCGACGATTCCATTCTCGGATGGTTGGTTTGGCCCTTGTTCCTGTAACTCGAATTCTAGCCCGGTATATCGCATTTTAATCTTACACCATTGTGAACCTTACGCCTTTTTTACTCTCTGATCGAGGTTCTCGGCATTGAAAAATATTCGTAAACTAAATCACACGTGTATATATTGACATTTAAGAGATATACAGTCAAGAAAATCAAGGGCAATGGTGATATATATGCGGATTAGACACCAAAAAAAAACACTCAACAGATGGCTACAATTTAAGGAATGTGTTTAGTGACGGCATCAGATTCCTAATTGATGGAGAAAGGTCTGGTGGCAAGAAAAGCTGCTTCTAGGAGGTTGTGAAGTGTTTTCGCTCGACGATTCCATTCTTGGGTGGTTGGTTTGGTCCTTGTTCCTGTAACTCGAATCCTAGCTCGGTATATCCTATTTTACACCATTGTGAACCTTACTCCTTTTTTACTCTCTGATCGAGGTTCCAGGCATTTAAAAATCATCATAAACTAAATCACACGTGTATATGTTGATATTTAAGAGATATACAGTCAAGAAAATCAAGGGCAATGGTGAAATATATGCGGATTAGACACCAAAAAAAAGACTCAACAAATGGCTAGAATTTAAGGAATGGGTTTAGTGACGGCATCATTTTCCTAATTGATGGAGAAAGGTCTGGTGGTAAGAAAAGCTGCTTTTAAGAGGTTGTCAAGTGTTTTCGCTCGACGAGTCCAATCTTGGGTGGTTGGTTTGGGCCTTGTTCCAGTAACTTGAATTCTAGCCCGGTATATCCCATTTTAATCTTACACCATTGTGAACCTTACGCCTTTTTTACTCTCTGATCGAGGTTCTCGGCATTGAAAAATCTTCGTAAACTAAATCACACGTGTATATGTTGATATTTAAAAGATATACAGTTAAGAAAATCAAGGGCAATGGTGATATATATGCGGATTAGACACAAAAAAAAAACACTGAACAAATGGCTACAATTTAAGGAATGTGTTTAGTGACGGCATCAGATTCCTAATTGATGGAGAAAGGTCTGGTGGCAAGAAAAGCTACTTCTAGGAGGTTGTCAAGTGTTTTCGCTGGACGATTCCATTCTTGGGTGGTTGGTTTGGCCCTTGTTCCCGTAACTCGAATCCTAGCCCGCTATATCCCATTTTAATTTTACACCATTGTGAACCTTACGCCTTTTTTACTCTCTAATCGAGGTTCTCAGCATTGAAAAATCTTCGTAAACTAAATCACACGTGTATATGTTGACATTTAAGAGATATACAGTCAAGAAAATCAAGGGCAATGGTGACATATATGCGGATTAGACACCAAAAAAAAACACTAAACAAATGGCTACAATTTAAGGAATGTGTTTAGTGACGGCATCAGATTCCTAATTGATGGAGAAAGGTCTGGTGGCAAGAAAAGCTGCTTCTAGGAGGTTGTCAAGTGTTTTCGCTCGACGATTCCATTCTTGGGTGGTTGGTTCGGTCCTTGTTCCTGTAACTCGAATCCTAGCTCGGTATATCCCATTTTAATTTTACACCATTGTGAACCTTACGCCTTTTTTACTCTCTGATCGAGGTTCCAGGCATTGAAAGATCATCGTAAACTAAATCACACGTGTCTATGTTGATATTTAAGAGATATAGAGTCAAGAAAATCAAGGGCAATGGTGATATATATGCGGATTAGACACCAAAAAAAACACTCAACAAATGGCTAAAATTTAAGGAATGTGTTTAGTGACGGCATCAAATTCCTATTTGATGGAGAAAGGTCTGGTGGTAAGAAAAGCTGCTTTTAGGAGGTTGTCAAGCGTTTTCGCTCGACGATTCCATTCTTGGGTGGTTGGTTTGGCCCTTGTTCCTGTAACTTGAATTCTAGCCCGGTATATCCCATTTTAATCTTACACCATTGTGAACATTACGCCTTTTTTACTCTCTGATCGAGGTTCTCGGGATTGAAAAATCTTCGTAAACTAAATCACACGTGTATATGTTGACATTTAAGAGATATACTGTCAAGAAAATCAAGGGCAATTTTGATATATCTGCGGATTAGACACCAAAAAAAAACACTCAACAAATTGCTACAATTTAAGGAATGTGTTTAGTGATGGCATCTGTGATAACTCGTATTTCAGAACCTATCTTTGTGTTAATGTAACGTTTGTGGATTCTATGTGATTATGTGAACTTTGATGATTAATGAAATGTTATGTTTGATATGTGTTATGTGTAACGAATGTATGTGTATAAACGAACCGGTCGCACAACAATCCGATCGCACAAGCCTTTGGGCTTTGGTCCCTTATAATTCTCGGCCTACACCTTTTGAATCCGAAACCAATGGGCAGCCCATGATGGGTTCGGCCACTCAACTATTTAAGCTAAGACATACCCACTAGTGGGGGTTTGTTCTCTCATTAGTTGCAAACACTTAACACACCAAACCCTAGCTATCTCATCTCCTCTCTCTCTCTCTAGTTCGACGGCAATCCTCATAGCCGAAGCCCAGAAGCCCCCATCTCGATCAACCTAGTTCTTTGACTTCCGGTTAGTGTTTTAATTATTAATTGTATGTTACTTGATGATTTCGATCTACATGTTTTCCCATACTGATTTAGATAATGTTATATGAATGCTTAGGATTGTAATATCACCAAGGTTGTTCATGTAGATCGACTCATTTGTGTAGGGTGTTTAAATTGATTGAGAGTTGATGATTTAGAACCAAATAGATGTTATTCGGCTGTTATGTTTCTGCCTTTCGGATTGTTTGCTTGGTGATGTTGAAAGCTTTAAATATAATAGTTTGAATGTTTTAAGATGTTGTTATGTTTGAAACATGATTAGGGTTCATAGAGATTTGATGCTAAAAACCCTTGTTTGATCGATTAATTTTATGAATGGAAACTGTTAGGGTTGTTGATTGATAACTACATAAATGGAAACTATGTAACCGATTGCAAGATATTAGGAATGATGAAAACAAATCACACAAGACCCCTAGTCGCACAAGAGCTGAACGCACAAGCTCTTGGATCTCATAAGATCAGATCACACAAGATCTGATCTAATCGCACAAGTGCAATCGCACAAGTTGGGTACAAACACATAAAGCACATAGTACTGTTTATCTATGCATGATCGCACAAGACTTGTGGATCGCACAAGACAGTGCTGATTACACAAGGCTTGGGCCTCACACAATCAACATAAATTGCATTACTGTTGGGCCTTGAAGCCCAAACTTAATCGCACAAGTCTTGTTTAGTCGCACAAGGTTATTTGGATCGCACAAGTTCAACTGTTTGCTTAATTGTTGGGCCGCACAAGTCTTGGACTGCATATGATTTATTGGGACAGGTTTATGGCTGATCGCACAATAGGTTGGGCCGGCTATTCATATTGGGCTTTGTCATTAACTTGTCTGATATTGCTTTACGTGTATGACGTGTATACCTTGTGTTCGTAACTTGCTATCTCGGTGTAAACATACGTGCCTTACTTGAACCTAGACCTGACTTGTATAGTAACCATGTTAGGCCGTGGTTGAGCACTTATAGCTCAAGTAACCTTTTCGTGTATCTGCCGAGCTAATCTAAGGTGAGTTCACACTTTCTACAAAGCATGGGATTCCTAGGGGTTGGGAATGGGTTAAGGAATATGGATTCCTCGTCCTTCTTGGGTAGGACAGTACGGGTTAAGGAAAATAATTCCTCGTCCTCTTGGACAGTTTAAATTTCACTAGACCAAAACTCTATCACGAAGTCCCTCCTTTTTATATCGACTTAATCGCCGGGCCAATGGCGAGCGGGTCATTAGTTAGATAGCGCTATTTAGGTCTGACAAGCCTCACACCGTGCCGCAGAGGATGGGCGTGAACTAATGGATCTGGGCACGTCAATGATGATAGACATTGACGCTAAGGGCACATAAACATGACTACAGTCAGCAGTCGATATGGTAACGAGTCTAGTAGTATATACATGGGGTAGCCCCCACGGCCGAAAAGCCAGATAATTGAACATGGGGTAGCCCCCATGGCTGGACAGCCAGAGTAAACAGGATTTAAACAGAACACGTTTTCAACTATGGGGTAACCCCCACGGCAGGGATGCCAGTTAAAGGAAACTGTTTTTGAAACAACTTAAAACAAACACCCAACTGTGAACTCGCTCAACATTGTTGTTGACTCGTTACTACATGCTTTGCAGGTCAATAGGTTTAGCAGGAGCTTGCATGGGGAAGAGTCATTGTGGAGCATGGACATTGAGAGTTCATGATGAATTTAAACATTATTTACTTATGCCTTGGTTTTAGACATTATGCTTCCGCTTGCAACTTAAATTATGTTTTGTTTGGATACCAATTGTATTGTGTTGGATTTTATAACTACTCACATGCTTGTTCAATATGATTGGTGGCTTGATCCTGGTCATGTCACGCCTCCAAGCGGTGATACTCCGCATGTGGATTTTGGGGGTGTGACAGATTGGTATCAGAGCCATTGGTTATAGTGAACTTGGTTTTAATAAGGGAAAAGTTTTTGTTAAAACCATACTATAACCTGTACAGTGCTCAACGATCCACAACGACGCTTCACTCCACGTGCAAGGCTCTACACTATAGGTGATATGGTTTATGTTATACTACCTACTTGCTAGTTACATAGTACATTGCTCATGGTATGCTTAGTTAGTATAATGACTATTGCTTGAAAACACAGGTGTGCTTACTCCCTTCGGTCATCGCACTTTCGCGAACCCCTCTCACTCATGTTTCCCTTGATATGAAGATCATGGCTAGACGCGTTAACATGACTCAAGCCCAGTTGACGGCTCTGATTAACCAACAAGTTGCTGCGGCACTTGCAGCCGCTCAGGCAGGAGGTATACCCTGCCATCTCCACTCACTCTAGGATCCCTAGATCCTACTCTCGTGAACCAACCTTTGTGTTAAACTTTTTCCTTTCTTACTCTCACGACAGGTCAACCCGCACAGCCTCCTGTGTGCACTTTCAAGACCTTTATGGACTGTCAACCTAGTACCTTCAGTGGTACCGAAGGAGCTGTAGGTCTCCTCCACTGGTTTGAGAAACTCGAATCTGTCTTCGAGATGTGTGAATGCCAAGAGGCTCGCAGGGTGAAATATGCTACTGGTACTCTTTAGGGTATAGCGCTCACGTGGTGGAACGCTCAGGTCCAAATGCTGGGGTTGGTTGCTCCCAATGCCACCCCATGGAACAATTTTAAGGATTTGATCAAGGAAGAGTATTGCACTCGTGATGACATCCACAAGCTGGAGGTAGAGTTCTTCAACCTCCAGATGACGGGGTCAGAAATTGAAGCGTACATGAAAAAATCGAACGAGTTGGCTATCCTATGTCCTAATATGGTAGACCCTCCCATCAAACGTATCGAACTGTACCTCAAGGGTTTAGTGCCAAAGATTCAAAGTCATGTGACTTCAGCTAACCTCGCCACCATCCAGCAAGTTGTTCAATTGGCTCATCGTCTCACTGATCAGGCGGTGGAGCAGAACAGGTTACCAAAGCGCATTAGTGCTACAGCTACTTCAGATGCTCCTAGTGACAACAAGCGAAAATGGGATGGAGCTTCAAGCAAAGGTCCAACTTTTGTTCAATCTCAGTCTCAGCAGAGAAGGACTGACGACTACAAGAGCCCTAGTCAGCAACCCTCTGGTGGTCAAAGTCAAGGAGGGTACAGGGGAGTTTACCCCAAATGCAATCACTGTAACCTACACCACAGCGGGCCATGCACCAGGAGTAACTGTCATCGGTGCAACAAGCCAGGCCACGCCGCAAAGGATTGCAGAAGTTTACGCCCCGCAAATCAGAATCGTCAGTAACAACAAGCCCACAAAATCAATGTCAGCAGCAGCAACAGCAGCAAGGTATCAACAGAGGGTGCTATCAGTGTGGAGCTGAAGGCCACTTCAAGAGAGATTGTCCCCAACTGAATCAGAACCAGAACAACAACTACAATAATAACAACCAGGGGAATGGAAACAACAGGGGTAACAACGGCAATGGTGCAAGGGGTCGTGTATTCGTTATTGGCCAAGGTAAAGCAAGGAACGATCCCAACGTTGTGACGGGTAAGTTCCTACTGGACGACTTTTGTGTTCTTGTTTTATTTGATTCGGGTGCCGATACTAGCTACGTGTCCTTAAAAGTTAGCCAAATGCTTAAGCGTACCCCAACACTTTTGAACACCAAGCACACTGTAGAGTTAGCTAATGGTAAGAGTTTAGAGGCCACACACGTAGTCAAGGGTTGTAATCTTGTTCTTGCTAATCAGACCTTCTCTATCGACCTCATTCCTATCGTTCTGGGTAGTTTTGACATTGTCATTGTGATGGATTGGTTATCCCAACACCGAGCAGAGATTCTTTGCAACGAGAAGATTGTCCGTATTCCTCGTTCAGGTGATGAACCTCTCATGATTCGTGGGGACAAGAGGGGTGCTGTTGAGAGCATCATCTCTTTCCTTAAGGCCCAGAAGTGTTTGCGAAAGGGCCACACTGCTATTTTGGCTCTCGTTACTGACACCTCGAAGAAAGAGAAGAAGATAGAAGATTTTCCGATTGTACGCGACTATCCTGAGGTATTTCCTGAGGAACTACCTGGTCTTCCACCTCATCGCCAGGTCGAATTTCAAATCGAGCTAGCTCCTGGAGCAGCACCAATAGCTCGTGCACCCTATCGGTTAGCTCCATCAGAACTAGAAGAGCTGTCTACGCAACTACAGGAACTCTTGGATAAGGGTTTCATTCATCCTAGTTCTTCGCCTTAGGGAGCTCCAGTCTTGTTTGTGAAGAAGAAGGACGGTACCTTCCGTATGTGTATAGATTACCATGAACTCAACAAGGTGACCGTGAAGAATCGCTATCCTCTTCCACGTATTGATGACCTATTCGACCAGCTGCAAGGGTCGAGCTACTACTCGAAGATTGACCTGAGGTCGGGTTATCACCAGCTGAGAGTCCGAGAAGAGGACGTCTCCAAAACAGCCTTTAGAACTCGTTATGGACACTACGAGTTTTTGGTCATGCCTTTTGGGCTGACAAACGCACCGGCGGTCTTCATGGATCTTATGAATCAAACATGCAAGCCTTACCTAGATAAGTTCGTTATAGTTTTCATCGACGACATCCTGATCTATTCTAAGAGTCAGGAAGAACACGAACAACATCTACGACTTATTTTGGAACTCCTTCGAACAGAACAGCTTTATGCAAAGTTCTCGAAATGCGACTTCTGGCTTCGTGAAGTCCATTTCCTAGGCCACGTGGTAAACAAGGATGGGATTCATGTTGATCCATCCAAGGTAGACTCGATCAAGCACTGGCATGCACCCCGTACACCAACAGAAATCCGCCAATTCTTGGGCTTGGCAGGTTACTACAGAAGGTTTATCAAGGACTTCTCCAAGATTGCGCAACCTCTCACCTCACTAACTCAGAAAGGTGTCACCTATCGTTGGGGTGATGCACAGGAAACTGCGTTTCAACACTTAAAGGATAGACTTTGTAGCGCCCCTATCCTCTCATTGCCTGAAGGCACAGATGATTTTGTGGTTTATTGCGACGCATCCATTCAGGGACTTGGATGTGTGCTGATGCAACGTGACAAGGTCATTGCTTATGCATCACGTCAACTTAAGATTCACGAAAGGAACTACACTACACACGATTTGGAGCTGGGAGCTGTTGTTTTCGCACTCAAGATATGGAGACATTACATGTACGGTACCAAGTGCACCATTTACACCGATCACAGGAGTCTCGAGCATATCTTCAAGCAAAAGGAGTTAAACATGCGTCAACGTCGATGAGTCGAGTTATTAAATGATTACGAATGCGCGATCAGGTACCATCCAGGCAAAGCCAATGTTGTGGCTAACGCCCTCAGTCGAAAGGACACTACGCCTAAGCGCGTGCGAGCATTACAACTCACCATTCAATCTAGTCTTCCTTCCGAGATACGAGATGCTCAGGTAAAAGCATTGAAACCAGAAAACGTCAGGGCTGAAGCCCTACGTGGCTCAAGGCAACGGTTAAAACAAAAGGAAGACGGTGCTTACTATGTAACGGGACGCATCTGGGTCCCACTCTATGGCGACCTACGAGAGCTTGTGATGGATGATGCACACAAGTCTCGTTACTCAGTACATCCTGGTTCGGATAAGATGTACCACGATCTAAAAACTACATACTGGTGGCCTAGCATGAAAGCCCACATAGCAACCTACGTTAGTAAGTGTTTGACTTGTGCGAGAGTCAAAGTCGAATACCAGAAACCCTCAGGCCTACTTCAACAACCTGAGATACCACAATGGAAATGGGAGCAGATTTCCATGGATTTCGTTACTGGCCTACCTAGATCTCAGCGCGAAAATCACACTATTTGGGTGATCGTGGATCGACTCACAAAGTCTGCACACTTTTTGGCTATCAAAGAAATAGACAAGTTCTCTACTTTAGCAGACGTTGACTTGAAGGAAGTTGTCTCGAGGCACGGGGTGCCCACCTCTATTATCTCTGATCGTGATGCATGTTTTACTTCTGAATTGTGGCAAGCAATGCACAAGTCCTTTGGCTCACGTTTAGATATGAGCATAGCTTATCACCCGCAAACGGATGGGCAGTCTGAACGCACCATCCAGACCCTTGAAGACATGCTTAGGGCATGTGTGATTGACTTTGGCAACGGTTGGGAAAAACATCTGCCACTAGTGGAATTCTCGTATAATAGCAGTTACCACACCAGCATTCGGTCCGCTCCATTTGAGGCATTGTACGGGCGTAAATGCCGACCACCTCTTTGTTGGGCAGAGGTGGGGGATAGTCAGATCACTGGCTCAGAACTTGTAGTAGACACAACAGAAAGGATTGCTCAAATACGACAACGAATGGCGGCAGCTCGTGACCGTCAGAAAAGCTACGCCGATAAGGGCAGGAAACCACTCGAGTTCCAGGTTGGGGATCGAGTGCTACTCAAAGTCTCACCCTGCAAGGGTGTTGTTCATTTTGGCAAACAAGGCAAACTTAACCCACGATACGTTGGACCATTTGAAATCATAGAGAAAATAGGCAAGGTGGCCTACAAACTGAACCTACCAACAGAACTCAGTGGAGTTCACAACGTTTTCCATGTGTCGAATCTGAAGAAGTGTCTGTCAGATGAGACCCTCATAGTTCCTTTGAAGGAACTCACTATCGACGAGCAGTTGCGATTCGTCGAGGAACCAGTAGAGATTACTGACTGAGATGTGAAAATTCTCAAGCGCACCAGAATACCCGTCGTGGAACTCCCGTCGTGGCCCAGAGTTCACATGGGAATGCGAAGACCAAAGGAAACAAAAGTATCCCCAATTGTTCGGAAACATTACAACCACTACTGAGGCTGAAGCTACTACGGAATTTCGGGACGAAATTCCAGATCAACGGGGGGAGGATGTGACACCCCAGGAAAACCAGGAAAACCATGCAACTTAACTAGCTTCCTCAGTGAGTACGTACCAAATTTCGGGACAAAATTTCTTTCAACTTGGGGATAATGTGACAACTCGTATTCAGAACCTATCTTTGTGTTAATGTAACGTATGTGGATTCTATGTGATTATGTGAACTTTGATGATTAATGAAATGTTATGTTTGATATGTGTTATGTGTAACGAATGTATGTGTATAAACGAACCGGTCGCACAACAATCCGATCGCACAAGCCTTTGGGCTTTGGTCCCTTATCATTCTCGGCCTACACCTTTTGAATCTGAAACCAATGGGCAGCCCATGATGGGTTTGGCCACTCAACTATTTAAGCTAAGACATACCCACTAGTGGGGGTTTGTTCTCTCATTAGTTGCAAACACTTAACACACCAAACCCTACATATCTCATCTCCTCTCTCTCTAGTTCGACGGCAATCCTCATAGCCGAAGCCCCCATCTCGATCAACCTAGTTCTTTGACTTCCGGTTAGTGTTTTAATTATTAATTGTATGTTACTTGATGATTTCGATCTACATGTTTTCCCATACTGATTTAGAGAATGTTATATGATTGCTTAGGATTGTAAAATCACTAAGGTTGTTCATGTAGATCGACTCATTTGTGTAGGGTGTTTAAATTGATTGAGAGTTGATGATTTAGAACCGAATAGATGTTATTCGGCTGTTATGTTTCTGCCTTTCGGATTGTTTGCTTGGTGATGTTGAAAGCTTTAAATATGATAGTTTGAATGTTTTAAGATGTTGTTATGTTTGAAACATGATTAGGGTTCATAGAGATTTGATGCTAAAAACCCTTGTTTGATCGATTAATTGTATGAATGGAAACTGTTAGGGTTGTTGATTGATAACTACATAAATGGAAACTATGTAACCGATTGCAAGATTTTAGGAATGATTAAAACAAATCACACAAGACCCCTAGTCGCACAAGAGCTAAACGCACAAGCTCTTGGATCGCACAAGATCAGATCACACAAGATCTGATCTAATCGCACAAGTGCAATCGCACAAGTTCGGTACAAACACATAAAGCACATAGTACTGTTTATTTATGCATGATCGCACAAGACTTGTGGATCGCACAAGACAGTGCTGATCGCACAAGGCTTGGGCCTCACACAATCAACATAAACTGCATTACTGTTGGGCCTTGAAGCCCAAACTTAATCGCATAAGTCTTGTTTAGTCACACAAGGTTATTTGGATCGCACAAGTTCAACTGTTTGCTTAATTGTTGGGCCGCACAAGTCTTGGACTGCATATGATTTATTTGGCCGGGTTTATGGCTGATCGCACAATAGGTTGGGCCGGCTATTCATATTGGGCTTTGTCATTAACTTGTCTGATATTGCTTTACGTGTATGTCGTGTATACCTTGTTTTCGTAACTTGCTATCTCGGTGTAAACATACGTGCCTTACTTGAACCTAGACCTGACTTGTATGGTAACCATGTTAGGCCGCGGTTGACCACTTATAGCTCAAGTAACCTTTTCGTGTATCTGCCGAGCTAATCTAAGGTGAGTTTACACTTTCTACAAAGCATGGGATTCCCAGGGGTTGGGAATGGGTTAAGGAATATGGATTCCTCGTCCTTCTTGGGTAGGACAGTACGGGTTAAGGAAAATAATTCCTCGTCCTCTTGGACAGTTTAAATTTCACTAGACCAAAACTCTATCACGAAGTCCCTCCTTTTTATATCGACTTAATCGTCGGCCAATGGCGAGCGGGTCATTAGTTAGATAACGCTATTTAGGTCTGACAAGCCTCACACCGTGCCGCAGAGGACGGGCGTGAACTAATGGATCTGGGCACGTCAATGATGATAGACATTGACGCTAAGGGCACATAAACATGACTACAGTCAGCAGTCGATATGGTAACGAGTCTAGTAGTATATACATGGGGTAGCCCCCACGGCCGAAGAGCCAGATAATTGAACATGGGGTAGCCCCCACGGCTGGACAGCCAGAGTAAACGGGATTTAAATAGAACACGTTTTCAACTATGGGGTAACCCCCACGGCAGGGATGCCAGTTAAAGGAAACTGTTTTTGAAACAACTTAGAACAAACACCCAACTGTGAACTCGCTCAACATTGTTGTTGACTCGTTACTACATGCTTTGCAGGTCAATAGGTTTAGCAGGAGCTTGCATGGGGAAGAGTCGTTGTGGAGCATGGACATTGAGTGTTCATGAGGAATTTAAACATTATTTACTTATGCCTTGGTTTTAGACATTATGCTTCCGCTTGCAACTTAAATTATGTTTTCTTTGGACACCAATTGTATTGTGTTGGATTTTATAACTACTCACATGCTTGTTCAATATGATTAGTGGCTTGATCCTGGTCATGTCACGCCTCCAAGCGGTGATACTCCGCATGTGGATTTTGGGGGTGTGACAGATTGGTATCAGAGCCATTGGTTATAGTGAACTTGGTTTTAATAAGGGAAAAGTTTTTGTTAAAACCAGACTATAACCTGTACAGTGCTCAACGATCCACAACGACGCTTCACTCCACGTGCAAGGCTCTACACTATAGGTGATATGGTTTATGCTATATTACCTACTTGGTATAATGACTATTGCTTGAAAACTCGGGTGTGCTTACTCCCTTCTATCATCGCACTTTCGCGAACCCCTCTCACTCATGTTTCCCTTGATATGAAGATCATGGCTGGACGCGTTAACATGACTCAAGCCCAGTTGATGGCTCTGATTAACCAATAAGTTGCTGCGGCACTTGCAGCCGCTCAGGCAGGAGGTATACCCTGCCATCTCCACTCACTCTGGGATCCCTAGATCCTACTCTCGTGAACCAACCTTTGTGTTAAACTTTGTCCTTTCTTACTCTCACGACAGGTCAACCCACACAGCCTCCTGTGTGCACTTTCAAGACCTTTATGGACTGTCGACCTAGTACCTTCAGTGGTACCGAATGAGCTGTAGGTCTCCTCCACTGGTTTGAGAAACTCGAATCTGTCTTCGAGATGTGTGAATGCCCTGAGGCTCACAGGGTGAAATATGCTACTGGTACTCTTGAGGGTATAGCGCTCACGTGGTGGAACGCTCAGGTCCAGATGCTAGGGTTGGTTGCTGCCAATGCCACCCCATGGAACAATTTTATGGAATTGATCAAGGAAGAGTATTGCAATCGTGATGACATCCACAAGCTGGAGGTAGAGTTCTTCAACCTCAAGATGACGGGGTCAGAAATTGAAGCGTACATGAAAAGATCGAACGAGTTGGCTATCCTATGTCCTAATATGGTAGACCCTCCCATCAAACGTATCGAACTGTACCTCAAGGGTTTAGTGCCAGAGATTCAAAGTCATGTGACTTCAGCTAACCTTGCCACCATCCAGCAGGTTGTTCAATTGGCTCATCGTCTCACTGATCAGCCGGTGGAGCAGAACAGGTTACCAAAGCACATTAGTGCTACAGCTACTTCAGATGCTCCTAGTAACAACAAGCGAAAATGGGATGGAGCTTCAAGCAAAGGTTCAACTTTTGTTCAATCTCAGTCTCAGCAGAGAAGGACTAACGACTACAAGAGCCCTAGTCAGCAACCCTCTGGTGGTCAAAGTCAAGGAGGGTATAGGGGAGTTCACCCCAAATGCAATCGCTGTAACCTACACCACAGCGGGCCATGCACCAGGAGTAACTGTCATCGGTGCAACAAGCCAGGGCACACCGCAAAGGATTGCAGAAGTTTACACCCCACAAATCAGAATCGTCAGCAACAACAAGCCCCACAAGGTGACCGTGAAGAATCGCTATCCTCTTCCACGTATTGATGACCTATTCGACCATCTGCAAGGGTCGAGCTACTACTCGAAGATTGACCTGAGGTCGGGTTATCACCAGCTGAGAGTCCGAGAATAGGACGTCTCCAAAACAACCTTTAGAACTCGTTATGGACACTACGAGTTTTTGGTCATGCCATTTGGGCTGACAAACGCACCGGCGGTCTTCATGGATCTTATGAATCGAACATGCAAGCCTTACCTAGATAAGTTCGCTATAGTTTTCATCGACGACATTGTGAACCTTATGCCTTTTTTACTCTCTGATCGAGGTTCTCGGCACTGAAAAATCTTCATAAACTAAATCACACGTGTATATGTTGACATTTAAGAGATATACAGTCAAGAAAATCAAGGGCAATGGTGATATATATGCGGATTAGACATAAAAAAAACACTCAACAAATGGCTAAAATTTAAGAAATGTGTTTAGTGACGGCATCAGATTCCTAGTTGATGGAGAAAGGTCTGGTGGTAAGAAAAGCTGCTTCTAGGAGGTTGTCAAGTGTTTTCGCTCGACGATTCCATTCTTAGGTGGTTGGCGTAACACCTCGAAAATTCACGTCCTATTATAAGTTGACACGTGTCACATGTTTGAACGTGTGAAAGAATGTTCTGAAAGGACTAAAGTTGACAATCGTGGAAAGTATGTGAATATACGTATTCTAAATGTCAACAGTGAATAAATATTTTGTATATTAACCCTACATGATGCTCATACCTTCAAACGAATAAATCATGGATCATACGAAGCTAAAAGTGAGAGATTACAATCTACAGGGGCTAAATGTGTCAACATGTTTAAGTTATACCTCTGAGTGACCTTTTGACAAACCCGAAGCTTTGTAACGGTTAATTATGCTCACTAGAATACACATTTTAAATTTCATAAAGTTTCGTTATCGTATGAGAAAGTTATGATCAAATTCGTGTGCGAGGGGTTAAAGCGTCAACGTTGAAGTTTAGGACTTTTCGGGTAGCAATAAAGCTAACCGAGGACTAAACAAAGTGGGTATATGTTTTAAAGCCCTTATAAATCAATTTGGAGGGTTCAAGATGCAAGAAACAAGTGTCTAAACAAAGTTTGAAGAGCCAAGGACTATAACATAAAAATCTAAAATTCAGATTTGCTGCGGGAGGGCCTCGGGTCACGCGAGGGTCCCTGGGGGGCTTGGCGTCGCGCTAGGGGTCACCTGATCCGATTTTCTTGGGTTTTTTCCTGCTATGTGCTTTCTACTCGACTTTTAACCGAATTTCCACATCTTTCTTGACCCCTAAACACCCCCTAAACATCTAGGGACACTTGTGGGAATGTTATGGTCAGTAGTAGACTTATTTGTCAACACCTTGTGGTGTCTTGCTTACTATATAAAGGACTCTAAGTTGCAAACATGCTTCACACATTCATTCTTGCAAATCTGATCATTTGTGCACAAGAGCACCTTCCAAGCCTTCCTAGTCGACCATTAGTCATTTGTAAGTTTGCCTAACCTTCTTTAATTGAGTTTAGCTTAGTTATTTAGCTAAAAGTCAAACCGTCGTAATTACGGTGTGACTTCGAGATTAATTAATAATGTCTCAGTCAAATATCGAATTAAAAGAAGTTATAAGTTGGTAATTATGTGGGTAATAAACCCTCAAAAGGGTTCCCCCTGATTCCCACTCTAACTAGGTCTAATGTCGGGTCAAACTTGTTAAGAAAAAGTCAACAGGATCCTTAAATTCTAATTTATGCATAATTAGCAATGTAGAACATATACAACCTGTTTGATCATTAATATAACTTGGTAATAAATGTAAGAACATGTCTAAACATGTTCAACCCGACAATTTCCTGTAAAGACCCTGTTCGGAACCGAAAGTCGCATAGTTTGACTTTTACTTTGACTTTCAGTTCTGACCCGTTTTGGTATGATTTAGAAATACCTAAGAGCTTCATTTGGACCAGGTTACATGCTAGTATAACCCTCTGTGATTATACACCATGGTTCATTAGTCAACCGATTAATACGCATGATTCCGTTAATTGCTCATATGTTGACCATTATGCCCTTTTCACCTTAAAACGTGATTTTTGGAAATGTAAAATAGTAAAAACTTTAATTACTAATATTTAAACTTGCATACAAAATTTGACATCAGTTTGAGGTGTAGATTAAGAGTTATGCTCGTTAGCGTAAAATGAAAGCTTTATGTTAATAAAACGGCGTAATTAGCGTATAGCCTAGTTAAGCCTACTTTTTGATACCAAAATCTTTACCCACTGATGTAATATATTATTTTGGGATTTTTGAAGATTTTTGATTAATTTTAGGCTGAGCATAACTCATAGTCGTAGGATTAATCCGATAATTGTCGGTTTTGCCCTTACGGGCCATAAAATGAGTTTTACATATCTAAACGACTCCAAACGTTTTGCTACTGATTAAATATGATAAATAAATTATTTTAAGCCTTCTGGAATAATAAAAATATCACCTTTATGTATCGAACCCGTAAATGGCTTCTAATCGCCTTATTAAGCGTTTTTAGCGCATAGTATGTACTAAGACTATTTTAAACATACTAAGGGTGATACCTACTAATATTTGAGGTAAATTATAACATTTTAACAGTAAGCAAAAGTGGTTAAACTCATACTTCAGTTTTGAGCTTTTCGGCTTATGTGAAATTACCAAAATGCCCCTACGGTGCATAGTTTGGCTATAATTGATAAATTTCACATATATACTATACCCTACTGTTATAACTTAGTAAAATGAGTATTTTTGCTGATTATATCAGACCTGTGACTCAGGTTAATACTTAAACTCTTTTATAACATTGTAAATGACCAAACTACCCTTACAAGGCATAGTTTGTGTTTAAATACGTTTCGGGCATAATAGAAGACATCTTACTGATGTCACAACATATTTGAAGCATATTAACTTAGGAAACCTGTAAATGGCTCTCATTAATACCCGTTACGCTTATTACGCGTTAGGTTCGGTTTATATACCTAGTTTACATAAATTAGCCGAAACGGGTCAAACCTTATCGGTTTTATCTCAAAATCCAGAGTGTGTATGAAATACCCATATTAAGCAAGTCTCCGAACTTGACGGGTCTAAATCACATTCTATCCGGTCTTCGCTTAATAATGCGTACGAACCGTATCATTGAAACTAAACGGTCTAAGCTAAGGCTTAATTAAAGACCCGTTAGAAACCTAATAGGTTATTATAAACCTTCGTTCCAGATTAGGAGCCCAGTAAAAGTACTTGCATTTGTTGTAATTGATTGATACTTTGCGCAGGTAAATACTCTTAACTTATTTTTCCTATACGGGCTTGGGATACGGTACTATAAAAGTACCGCTTGGTCGGGTATGTAGTCATTTAAATCGGATTGTGATTAATGTATTTACATAACCCGCTTTATTCTGTGTTGTTTGATGTATGGCCCTTGGGGGTTAAATGACCATGTCCCGGATATCCTTGGCATCATTTTACGAAATGGCCACGACCTAAGCACGGCGTATAGGCGTACACCTGACACATGCATTATGTAAAAACTGGTAATCCACGTAAAGGAATCAACCTTGTGGGCATTATACCTGTGGCGTGTCAGTTAACTTAAACCGGCTCTTCTAACCGGTGCTAATGGACGGAAAATAAGTAAAACTGTATACAAGATTATATACAAATAATTGTCCCAAGTTATAAAGATATTTTGTGCCGAAGTGCATTCAAATCAATTTACAAACTCTTTTCAAAATGAGTCAGTTGAGTTGTATTTACCAGTGTAAACTGACGTATTTTCCAAAAAGGTTAAGTGCAGGTGCTAGACGAAATAGGCTGGCTACTCCAGGCATCATTACTCAAGTCTCGCAAGCTCTAGATGTCAAAGTCTGTTGAACTATTGTTTCTATTTTATTTTCGATCCGTCTGTGGATAAACAATCGACTATTGTGATACTTGATATTACAACATTATATTCGGTTGAATTATATCTTACAATTTGCTTCCGCTGTGCATTTATATAATTGTGTTGTTTGACTATTTTGTTGCCAACCACGTCACGATACTCCCCACCGGGCCCACCGGTGACACGTGGAAATCCGGGGTGTGACAGGTTGGTATCAGAGCCAACACTGAGTGAATTAAACACTAACCTTTTGTGTTTAATCTCAGTTACACAATTACACATCCTTGAGTCTAGACAAGAACATAGGACAAATCCAAATTCGTTTCATTGTCTTTTAATTACTTCTTTGTTATTTTTTTCTGATTAGCCCTTGCATGGGCAAGTCATTTTCTTAAGAAGTTTCGTTTAGGGCAACCATTTACTTGTTTAAATTTTAAAGGAACGATTATATTTAAAATATCATTCTTATATTATAAGGTCTACCATTATAATAAAATGGCAAAATCTAAAAAGGACAAGACCTAGCTCATGTGTCATTTTAAGGCAGGGCCAAGATGGTAGTTCCACAATTAGATTCAGATCCTCGTTAACATTCCAATTAAGGATTGTTCTGCGTTAATTATTAAAAAGAATCTAAAGAGTAAAACCTAGCCTAAATGTCATTATAGACATGGCCAAGATGGTAGAACCTATTTAAGAGATTCAAATTTTTGTTAAACATCTGAAAGCATATTAACATGCTTGACAAAGTGTGATACGATAAAAATCACATAAGTCATTTTTAATTGGGTTATTCTAAATTCCCTTATTTATATAATCATCCCTTATGGATGAAGTGCCCACGGGCTATAATTAACGTCCTCTGAGACTAAAGACAGTGATAGCTTACGACTCCCTGTCAAGAAAAGGTAACGAACTTTGATTCAAACCTTAATGCCTCGATTCTCTGAAATCATGGCTTATAAATTAAACTTGTCTACGTGACTAGGCCTTTTGTGCTATTATTAACTTATAATTTAGGATTATGATAAAGATCCTGAACAATTTTTATATTTACAAATTAACTAAAGTGTGTATTAAAAGAATGGTTAATAAATCGTTTAAGAACGATAGTACTGTAAGGGCTTCTAAATAAACCTTGCCCTTATTTTTCTTTTTTTGTAGCAACTAAGACTACATGGCTGACTCTGGCGAGATAAACAGTCATCGTTTGGAAAACCGCGATGATAATGATAGGATTAATATAACAAAAGGAGAGCTTCGTTCACTGATTGATACAGCTGTATCTAGAGCTATGAAGAACAATTTAAGGAGTATAGTGGGACGCATAGTCGAGCCTCATCTGTACCCCATTCTAAATCTGTCCCTAAAACTCATTCAGAGCCTCATAACAAGCCACCCTCTAAGAAGGAGGGGCCAAAGAAGGATGATGATCGACATTCATCAAATGAACACAGTGTTCCATCCAAGAAGATGGTGTTCGATAATGAACCACGTACCAAGTCTTGTACCTATAAGTACTTTGTTTCCTGTAAACCCCGAGATTTCACTGGGGAGAAAGGAGCAGTAGATTATATGACCTGGTTGGATGAAATGGACACGGTGGTGGACATCAGCGGTTGTGTTGAAAGGGATGTAGTGAAGTACGTATCCCAATCATTCAAAGGAGAGGCACTGGCATGGTGGAGGTCTCTCATTCAAGCTGCTGGGAAGATCCCGCTCTACAACATGTCATGGGAGCAGTTTGTTACCCTCATTATGGAAAACTACTGCCCTCAACATGAGGTCGAAAGAATTGAATCTGATTTCCTATCATTGGTGATGACAAACTTAGATTGTCAAGCTTACCTCACCAGTTTCAATACCCTGTCCAGACTGGTTCCTTACCTTGTAACACCAGAGCCCAAGCGAATTGCTCGCTTCATTGGGGGTTTAGCCCTAGAAATCAAAGCCAGTGTTAAGGCTTCAAGACCTGCTACATTTAGGTCAGCAGCTGATCTCTCCTTGTCCCTTACTTTAGATGCGGTCAGGTTGAGATCGCTAAAGAAATCTGAAGAAAGTAAGAGGAAGCGTGAGGATGATAACTCACGAGGGTCAAAGAAGAAGCACAAGGGAAACACCGATTCTAAGAAGTTTGGGTCTGGAAGGAATAGTCAGCAGACAAAGGAAAAGCCAAAGTGCACAACTTGCCAGAAACGCCACTTTGGAAAGTGCAGACTTGAGTCCGATTCTATGTCAGGAGCACCTGCAGGTGGGATTTGCAAATCTAAAGAGCACAAGTCGATAGAGTGCAAGAAGATAAGAGATGCCACATGCTACAACTACAATGAGAAAGGGCACATTAAGACCAACTGCCCTAAGTATGCCAAGAAGCCTGAAGAGGTCAAGAAGACCAATGCAAGGGTCTTTCGAATGGATGCAAAGGAAGCAGTCCAGGATGACAACGTAATCACAGGTACCTTTCTCATCAATGATGTCTATGAAAGGGTACTTTTTGATTCAGGCGCTGATAAGTCCTTTGTAGATCATAAGTTTTGTAAATTGCTGAATTTACCTGTCAAAACCTTAAGTGTAAACTATGAGGTGGAGTTAGCAGATGGCACCATAGAAACCGTCTCAACTGTGTTAGAGGGATGTGTTATATCCATTAAGAACCACTCTTTTCCTCTATCCCTACTTCCCTTTAAATTGGCCGGTTTTGACATAGTTTTGGGTATGGACTGGTTATCTCATAACCAGGCCCAAATTGTCTGTAACAAAAAGCAAGTGGTGATTAAGACTCCGTCTGGTGAATCACTTACCATTCGGGGAGATACCCAATATGGGCTGCCTGAGCAAGTGACTATGCTCAAGGCTTCCAAGTGTTTAAAGAAGGGTTGTGTCATCTACATGGCACAAGTGATTATTGATGAGCCTAAACCGAAGATAGAAGACATCCCCGTCATTTCCGAATACCCTGAAGTTTTTCCAGAAGAACTACCTGGTTTGCCACCAGATAGGCAAGTGGAATTCAGGATTGATATCATCCCCGGAGCAGCACCTGTTGCTAGGGCACCTTATAGGTTGGCGCCCACAGAGATGAAAGAATTGAGGACACAGCTAAACGAATTGCTAGCCAAGGGTTTCGTTAAACCTAGTTCGTCTCCTTGGGGAACACCAGTCCTGTTTGTCAAGAAGAAGGACGGATCGATGCGTCTGTGCATCGATTATCGTGAGCTTAATAAGGTCACGATAAAGAATAGGTATCCTTTACCTAGGATCGATGATTTGTTCGATCAACTACAAGGAGCAAGTTATTTCTCGAAGATTGACTTGAGGTCAGGCTACCATCAACTGAAGGTCAGAGATGAAGACGTGCACAAAACAGCATTTAGGACTCGTTATGGTCATTACGAGTTCCTAGTGATGCCTTTTGGGCTCACTAATGCATCGGCCGCGTTCATGGATCTCATGAATCGCGTTTGCAAGCCATACTTAGATAATTTCGTCATCGTTTTCATCAACGACATTCTTATTTATTCTAAGAACCAAGCTGACCACGAGAAACACCTTCGCTGTATTCTCAAACTTCTACATCATGAGAAACTCTACGCCAAATTTTCCAAGTGTGAGTTTTGGCTAAGAGAAGTCCAATTCCTTGGACATGTGGTTAGTGAGCGTGATATCCAAGTGGATCCCGCTAAGGTTGAAGCAGTTATGAACTGGCAAGAGCCAAAGACGCCTACAGAGATTCGTAGCTTCCTGGGATTGGCAGGATATTACCGGCGTTTCATTGAAAATTTTTCAAGGATTGCTGCACCCCTAACCTCCTTAACTAAGAAGAAAGTTAAGTTTGTTTGGGGCCCCAAGCAGCAAGAATCCTTTGATATCCTTAAACAAAAGCTGAGCAACGCCCCAGTACTGACATTGCCAGATGGAATAGAAGATTTTGTGGTTTACTGCGATGCATCGCATACTGGCATGGGGTGTGTGCTTATGCAGAAAGGCAAGGTTATTGCCTATGCTTCAAGACAGTTAAAGGTGCATGAAAAGAATTACACCACCCACGACTTAGAATTAGGTGCCGTTGTATTCGCACTAAAACTGCGGAGGCATTATTTATATGGTATTAAGTGTGTGATCTATTCTGATCACAAGAGCCTCCAGCACCTTTTTAATCAGAAAGATTTAAACATGAGGCAACGCCGTTGGATGGAGACTTTGAATGATTATGATTGTGAAATCAGATACCATCCCGGCAAGGCGAATGTAGTCGCTGATGCCTTGAGTCGAAAGGAAAGGGTGAAACCTATCCGAATCAATGCCAAGCGCATGGAGATACAGAACAGTTTGACTGAAAGGTTGTTAGCTGCACAGAAGGAAGCTGTGTTGGAAGCTAACTATCCTAACGAAAAGCTAGGGGTAACTGAGGAGCAGTTAACTCTTAGCAAGGACGGAATTCTAAGATTAAATGGACAAATATGGGTTCCAATTTATGGAGGACTTCGAGATGTTATCCTCTAGGAAGCCCATAGTTCCATATACTCCGTTCTTCCTAGAGCTGATAAGATGTACCAGGATTTAAGGGCAAATTATTGGTGGATAGGCTTGAAAAAGTCTGTAGCTGCCTATGTAGCTAAGTGCTTGACTTGTGCGCAAGTCAAAGCAGAACATCAAAAGCCGTCAGGCTTGCTACAACAGCCTGAACTTCCTATGTGGAAGTGGGAAATGGTAACCATGGATTTTATCACCAAGTTACCCAAGACAAGGAAAGGCAATGATACAATATGGGTTATAGTTGATAGACTGACTAAGTCAGCACATTTCTTACCCATCAAGGAGACTTATAGCTCCGACATGTTAGCCCAGTTATACGTTGATAAGATTGTAGCCTTATATGGCATACCTGTGTCTATTATCTCTGACCGAGATACTAGATACACATCACATTTTTGGAAGAGTTTCCAGCAATCTTTGGTCACGCGTTTGAATTTCAGTACGGCTTACCATCCTCAGACAGATGGTCAGAGTGAGCGTACTATTCAAACTTTGGAAGATATGCTACGTGCATGTGTAATTGATTTAGGTGGTAGTTGGGATAACCACCTACCCTTAATCGAATTCTCCTACAACAATAGCTACCACACCAGCATAAAGGTTGCGCCTTTCGAGGCCTTATACGGTAGAAAGTGTAGAACGCCTGTTTGTTGGGTGGAAGTTGGAGATGTCCAATTATCAGGACCAGAGATAGTCTTTGAAACAACGGACAAGATTGTCCAAATTTGTGACCGTCTCAAAGCTGCCCGAGATAGGCAGAAGAGTTACACAAATCCAAAGCGTAAAGCTTTTCACTTCGAAGTAGGTGACAAAGTATTGCTTAAAGTATCACCCTGGAAGGGAGTGATGCGATTTGGTAAGAAAGGCAAGCTAAGCCCGAGATACATAGGACCTTTCGAGGTTATCGAACGTGTCGGGTCAGTAGCCTATAAGTTAAACTTACCGGAAGAGCTCAGTGGAATTCACAATGTGTTCCACATCTGCAATCTGAAAAAGTGCTTCGCTGATGAATCACTGGTTATACCACATACAGATGTGCATATAGATGAGAGCTTGAAATTTGTGGAAAAACCATTGTCGATTGAAGATCGACAGGTTAAGAAGCTTCGAAGGAAGCATGTACCTATTGTAAAGGTCAAATGGGATGCCCGTAGTGGTCCCGAATACACGTGGGAGGTTGAGTCCACGATGAAAGAAAAGTACCCTTATTTATTTCAGTAAATCTCGGGTCGAGATTTATTTTAAGGGGGTGAGGATGTAACACCTCGAAAATTCACGTCCAATTATAAGTTGACACGTGTCACATGTTTGAACGTGTGAAAGAATGTTCTGAAAGGACTAAAGTTGACAATCGTGGAAAGTATGTGAATATACGTATTCTAAATGTCAACAATGAATAAATATATTGTATATTAACCCTACATGATGCTCATACCTTCAAACGAATAAATCATGGATCATACGAAGCTAAAAGTGAGAGATTACAATCTACAGGGGCTAAATGTGTCAACATGTTTAAGTTATACCTCTGAGTGACCTTTTGACAAACCCGAAGCTTTGTAACGGTTAATTATGCTCACTAGAATACACATTTTAAATTTCATAAAGTTTCGTTATCGTATGAGAAAGTTATGATCAAATTCGTGTGCGAGGGGTTAAAGCGTCAACGTTGAAGTTTAGGACTTTTCGGGTAGCAATAAAGCTAACCGAGGACTAAACAAAGTGGGTATATGTTTTAAAGCCCTTATAAATCAATTTGGAGGGTTCAAGATGCAAGAAACAAGTGTCTAAACAAAGTTTGAAGAGCCAAGGACTATAACATAAAAATCTAAAATTCAGATTTGTTGCAGGAGGGCCTCGCGTCACGCGAGGGTCCCTGGGGGGGGGGGGGCTTGGCGTCGCGCTAGGGGTCACCTGATCCGATTTTCTTGGGTTTTTTCCTGCTATGTGCTTTCTACTCGACTTTTAACTGAATTTCCACATCTTTCTTGACCCCTAAACATCTAGGGACACTTGTGGGAATGTTATGGTCAGTAGTAGACTTATTTGTCAACACCTTGTGGTGTCTTGGATACTATATAAAGGACTCTAAGTTGCAAAAATGCTTCACACATTCATTCTTGCAAATCTGATCATTTGTGGAGCACAAGAGCACCTTCCAAGCCTTCCTAGTCGACCATTAGTCATTTGTAAGTTTGCCTAACCTTCTTTAATTGAGTTTAGCTTAGTTATTTAGCTAAAAGTCAAACCGTCGTAATTACGGTTTGACTTCGAGATTAATTAATAATGGCTCAGTCAAATCTCGAATTAAAAGTAGTTATAAGTTGGTAATTATGTGGGTAAGAAACCCTCAAAAGGGTTCCCCTGATTCCCACTCTAACTAGGCCTAATGTCGGGTCAAACTTGTTAAGAAAAAGTCAACATGATCCTTAAATTTTAATTTATGCATAATTAGCAATGTAGAACATATACAACCTGTTTGATCATTAATATAACTTGGTAATAAGTGTAAGAACATGTCTAAACATGTTCAACCCGACAATTTCCTGTAAAGACCCGGTTCGGAACCGAAAGTCGCATAGTTTGACTTTTACTTTGACTTTTGTTGGGATTGAACCCTATCAGAGGAACAGATAATTAAAGCCAAAACTGGATCAGAGCAGTGGATCCAGAATAAGCAGACGATTACAGTTAGTTCATGCAAATCTCTCCCCTTGAAAGTGGTTTTGTATCTGCTGACCTCCTATCTGCTGATCTTACTAAGTGCTGACCTACAACTGCTGCTTTGCATCTACTGACCAATGTCAAAGACTGATGGAAGACCAAAGCTCTGCTGACTCAATCTACTGCCTTGAGTCAAGTACTGCTGATCCGGACAGGCACTGCTGGGTTCACAGCAGTGGAAGGATGCAGCAGCTGTTTAAGTGTCTTTTATGTAAAGAAATGTAATAGCAGTAGTTTGTACATCAGAGTTGGTATAGATCAGAGGTTAGAGTTTGTTAGGAGGTTAGATGTCGCTTTCATGGTGACGTCAGCTGAGATACCTCAGTGGTTTGGATTGCCTATAAATGTAACAGTGCTCTGTACTGTTACATTTGATTGACTGAGCGGGTTCTTCTCCTCATGTCTAATCCTTTCATCTTGTGTGCAACCAACCTTGGGGCATCAGGCTGAGGGGGAGTTTAGTTTGTAAACATATCTGTAATCTTTTGCTTTGATCTGTAAATCTTTTGACTCTATGAGAAGCAATTGTTTATCAAACTATTTCCTCCATTTGATTGTGTTTACAAAGTTTGTTTCCATTTCCGCTGCACTTTACTTGTTTTCATATTTACAAATCGTTCCAAACATACAAACAAACACAATCATGAGAGCCTTCGATCCTAACAATTGGTATCAGAGCCTGGACAGTCAAATTCGATCTAACAATCAATTTGACATAACAGTTCGGCTCAAAATTCATTGATACTAAGGTTGGTTGTATTTAGTTGAAAAACAGAGTACTGTGTAAATCATGTTCAAAATGGTTATTCAAAAACTCTGTAAATCAACCAAGATGTCATATGACACACAAATTTCACACAACAAGTAAATTCACGCACAAGACACTCATGGTTTCTAGATCTGAAAGCAATATCTGTTAAACCATGAGATTATTTTTATTTTCTAAATTTATTTAAACTGTTGATGTGTAATATGTGATGTTTTCATTAAATACTAAAGTACAAACCTCAGATTAACAAAACCTATGTTCATAAAAGCATTGTTGTTTTGTTAACACAAAAAGAGGGAAATTAAAACTTTAGTTATTTAGATCTTATGTGTTGAAAACAGGTTGAGTTCCTAAAAAGGACAAAATCAACTATGTTCAAATACATTAAGAAAACAGGGGTCAACATAGTCCGTATCATATGTAATGTGAGATTGGGTGAAAAACTTGTGAAAACATGACCAAGTCTCTCAAAACATTACTGCAAAATGATTTTGGACTACTATTCACAATAACTCTGAAGTGTGTTTATCTCAAAACTTTTGAATTCAGAAGAAAAGGGAATAAACTTAAAACACTTAAGAGTCAAAGCTTGGGGTAATAATGGTCAATTAAGCAACTGTTTGTGCTCATTGGTTCAAGAAAGTTCAAGTGACATTAGTGTTCCCAGTGATTGAACTTACAAAAGGACTAGACAAATTTTCAAAATCATCACATAGAAATTAGATCTACAACAGGATCTTCAAAACTCATGTGTCCATGTGTCCTCATGTTGCAATCAACTAATAAAGAAAATGGTACCAAACAGTGGTCAAAATGTATCCAAAAGTTTCCTACCACTGTTGTCAAACCACTGACCATTTTCAAAAAAAAAAAACTTGTGAATGATATGATTATATACTCTATTGAAATTATACCAGATCCTTTTTGATACTATTCTCAGAAAATCCTTTAACTATTTTTTATTGTTCAAAGGATTTTCTCAAATAACCAGGATATATTATTCATTTTTTTTGGAATAATATATTTGGAACTTATGCTTGTTTTTGTTGGCAATAGTTTTCAGCTCCTGTCAGGATGTAATACCTTATTTTTTTGATGGTATTAGTGTCCTCATAAATGGGTCAAAAGGAAATGGTACATATGTCATGATCATGTCATACTCAGGTTTGCTCCTAAATTTTTATCAAAGGTTGATTGCAAACTGTGCTTAAATTACTAGGGTACTCATGTGTTAATTGAATATTAAACGAAAATGAGTTGCCTTAGCAAAAAGTTTTCATCATCTGGGGTACTAAACCACTGTCTTTCGAAATTGATATGTGGCAAAACCTTGAATGAAAATCCTCAAAACTGTTGCTGAAACACCTGTCCTTCAGATTTGTACCATTTACCCTAACCACTGTTTTGTTCCAACGTCTGATCTCTAAACACTGTCCACTGCTGAAAGTTAACCACTGATCCCTCATTTTCTTGAAAAGCACTGATGCTCAAAATCAGTGTCTTATCCACTGATATGCTATCCACTGATAGTAAAAATCATCCACTGCCCATAATTTTTAACGTTGTAACCACTGATGCTTGATACGTCAGTGGCTCTTAAAACAACTGTTCTCCATACTTCATCCGTCTCATCAGTGTTTGACACGTGGTCAGTTTTTAGCACTCAGATCTTAATAACCGCTGCCACATCAGCGATCATTTTTTTTAAAATAAAACCCTGCCCTAAACCCCAAACAGGGTTTTACACTGTCGAATTGAATTCCAAAATTCTCTTCTCATAGCAGTTTCCAACCCTTCTTCTCAAAATCTCCAAAATCCTCCTTCGTTCTTCTCCACAAAATTGATAAAATCAAAATCAAAACCTAAATCACCATCACCTTCCAAAGAGGTCGCTCAAACGGCCGAAGAACCCATCGAAATACCATTCAAACAATCTCACAACTATCTGGGTTTACTCACAAAACCTACTGATAATCACACCTTTGACACCATCATTGATACATTATCTGCATCAAAGTACAAAACTTTGTTAACAGCAAATGCTCCCATCTATCTGCAAACCCAGAGAGAGTTTTGGAAAAAGGCGTCGCTTGAAAAACAAGACGGAAAAGTCATTGCCATTAACTCCTCAATACAGGGTAAAGCATTTCAAATAACCCCACAGTCGATCTCCGAAGTCTTTAATCTCAATGATCAGGAAGGTAAACTCTCTTTTGAGAAAGCCGAGATGAAAACTGATTTCGTAAAAAGGGGGTATGCAGAACAATCAAAGGTTGATACCTTACAAAAGGGTTATTTTCCTTCTGCTCCAAGATTTTTATTTCACACACTTTTGATGTGTGTTTCAAATAAAACAACATCATTTAATGAAATACCATTGAAGATTCAACGCCTGGGGTATGCCATTTTGAATAACAAAGATTACAACTATTCCCAGGAAATCTTCAATGACTTAGTGAAAAATGTTGACAACAAAGCATTTTTACTTTTTCCAAGATTTTTGAGTTATTACTTTAAACAAAAATTTGTAAAGGAAAATGAAAATTTGCCAAAACAAGGTGTTCATTGTCAAATAAAAAGCTTAACAAAAGAAACATTTTCAAGGATGATGGCACCAATAAAAACAAAAGCAGGGGTACCTGAGCAGATTTTAGCAGTTACAACTGCTCCTCAGGTATCTGCTGCTGAGCCCACTGCTCAAGGTGATCGAAGCAGCAGCACAACTGTTTTGAAACCCACACCTAAAATCACCAAAAAGCCAACAAAAAGAAAAACGCAAAACCCCCCCAAAACCATCAAAAAGGCATCTCTGGAGGATGAGATACCAGAGCTCCTGCCAGTGACAACACAAAAGTCACAAGAAACCACTGCTGCTACTTCCTCACAGCAGTTGGTACAAATATCTCAACCCATAACCGCAACTCCTCCTGTTTCTTCACAAAAAGAACAGGTTGTACAAATAGGGTCTCCACATCATGATGCTCTGGAAACACTCGTTTCTATCATCCACAGTCCAATGCCCGGGACACATCCTATTTCTACACCAATCATCACATCCACAATTCCCTCACCAATAAAACCACTGTTGGATGCAATTGATTTGAACCAGGCATTAACCAGTCCTTCTCAATCACCTGATAATGAGAATATACCTCAACAACTGGCTGGGTCTGATGTATCAATCTTTGCTAACCCACCAACACAACCTGAGGAGGTTACACCCCATGAGTTACAAGTAACTCTTGGTGGTAATCCAAGTGAAGCAGCCACTACAACTGTTGAACCTACAGGTCTACAGTTGGACAGTGGTTACATTAATAAGACTTACATGGAGGCAATTCCTTTTATAGCACCTCTGTCAACCACTAGTGGATTTATTTATCCTACTGGCAACATCAAAAGGTTGTCAAGTGTTGAAGGAAGAAGACCCCAGTACCAAGAAAAAGGGGCATCAGTGGTTAATGTTTGGAGTATACTCCCTACATCTACCACTGATAAAACCACTGCTAGTGGGAAATCAGATGATCCCATTGACTTGGGTGATGGTTTAAAGTACCAGAAATTGACGGATCATATTGCAAAGCTTGATAACTCTGTTGCAGAACTCAAAGATATGCTACAACAGGTGTTACAAGTTCAGAAGGTACAATCAACTGCTGTTCCACCTCAAGCACCTGCTCCACAAAGGGCACCTGCTACAAATGAGCTCTGGAATCTATTTCAATCTTTTCTCCAACAACAAGCACAATTAGCAGATCAGCAACATGAAAAACATGTACAACAGCTGAGAAATGCAATGGAGTCAAGGTTCAAGAACACTCAGGCTGATTTAAAGGCTCTCAAAACTCAGATCTTGCACACCACTGGCACTGCTCCTCCAAAAGTACGCTACATTTATCAAATCCCAGAAGATAATGCCAAAAAGGGGGAGAAAATTAAGGAGTGGAAAAATAAGGGTATAGAGGATGGTCTCTATCTTGAACCAGAAAATTCAAACATGACCAAAAAGATCCCTTTGCCATATGGCAGCAAGAAAATTGATGTAACAACTAATGCACTAGCAGAAGCAGTTGCAAGTGTAAAAAGGGATAGAGAGGCCAAAAGGAAAGCCAGGGTGGACAGAATGAATCATCCAGATCAGGGTACTTCTGGGTCAAAGGATCATGAAAATCCTGTTGAGGAAAAGAAGAAGCCTACTAGAAAAGTAAGGCAACCCAAATCCATTCCAACCAGACATTCAAAGTCTGCTCAAAAACCACCATACAAAACAGCTAATGCAACAGGAGTTACAAAAACTACTGCTTGCCAAACAGTTGTTCCATCAACACACACCACTTCAACACACACAACATCCACTATTTTACCATCATCACCACCAAAAACAACACCTGCTGACATACAGCAGAAGACAGCAGATGTTATAACATCTGTTGTAATGACAACAGTGGTTGAAACACCAGTTGTTTCAACAGCTGTTAGTCAGTCACAATCCACTGCCACTACATCTACCACCACTGTTCCATCCAAAACATCATCAGTCCCTCCTACAAAAAGGAGAAGACTAATTCTCAAAGATGATGACAATTCACCACCACAAACATCTTCAAAATCTTTAGCACTTGTCACAATTCCAAAACCTGTTCCTCTCTCTTCAGTTAAAATGTACAAGCCCTTACCTCCTGCAGGTGTTCAATTTCCACTTGAATTAGCAGCTGTTAGAGAAGAAATAAAATCTTTTTACTTTGAGGATGACCCTGCCAAAAGGAGTTTGCCATCAATAAAAGGATATCCCTGGCCTAAAAATGTTGATGAATATTTGGAAATCAAGGCCAAGCAAGCAGAGGATATCTCAAAGAAAAACACACAAGGGAAATCTGATAAAGAAATTGCACAGAGAAGTCAATATTTGCTCACACAAGTCAGATCCCTAGAGCAATTTGCAAAAAATGTTAGTCAACAAATTTCTGAAAGAGCAGCTGAAACTCTGAAGAAAGACTACATTGAAAGCATTATGGCTCACAAGAAGTACAAAGGAGAGAGATACATGTACAAAGAGTGGACTATTTCTGAACTTGAAAATGAAGCAGCAAGAATTCAAGACATGATAAAAAGGAAAGTCACTCACACTCCTCCTAACTGGGCAAAGTTTAGAAAGAATGTACCTGACAAACAGGAAGAGCTGAGGAGAATGAAAGAGGAATTGGTAGCAGCTGATTATGGAAACAAAAGACAAGTTGCTAGATGGAAAGAAGATGTGGTCAGGGCTACTTACAAAAAGTTGGAACAATTAAGAAAGAAAGATCCCACAGTTCCTCAAAAGCCTGACTATCCTGAAGCAGCGGTTTCTAAAAGACCATCAAAGCTGCAAATCAGGAGATCCACAGCTCCAGTTGGTGCTGCCATCTACAAAAGAAGGCCACAGAAACAGCTGATTGCTGAAACCATCAAAGAGTTAATGGAAGGTGAAGACCTTGGAAAAGAGGGTATAAAGAAGATGATCATGGAAACTCTTGGTTTGGATCAAACTGCAAGTACTGCTCAGCCAGTCATGAATAGGCCAGCCTCTCCAAATACTTCTGCAAATAAACATCTCCCAAGAAACCCACCAGGCTAAAAAATACAAAAGTGGGAAACTGGAAAACAGACCTGCGTATTGACTTTGCTCAGGTCTGGTGGAGAAGTGGAGAAAATATCAAGGGAACAAGCTCTTGGCCTGAGTCTTGAAGATTTGCAGGATCTCCTTGATCTTCCACTTAGCAGGGATGATGAAGATACAGATGCCCTAGACTTTGAATTACAATTTAAAGGTCAGATAAGGGAGCTGTTGATGAGGCAATAAAGAATTCCACAAATAATGAAGAGTTTTGGCATTATCTGTTCCAGGGGGAGATTGTTGGGATTGAACCCTATCAGAGGAACAGATAATTAAAGCCAAAACTGGATCAGAGCAGTGGATCCAGAATAAGCAGACGATTACAGTTAGTTCATGCAAATCTCTCCCCTTGAAAGTGGTTTTGTATCTGCTGACCTCCTATCTGCTGATCTTACTAAGTGCTGACCTACAACTGCTGCTTTGCATCTACTGACCAATGTCAAAGACTGATGGAAGACCAAAGCTCTGCTGACTCAATCTACTGCCTTGAGTCAAGTACTGCTGATCCGGACAGGCACTGCTGGGTTCACAGCAGTGGAAGGATGCAGCAGCTGTTTAAGTGTCTTTTATGTAAAGAAATGTAATAGCAGTAGTTTGTACATCAGAGTTTGTATAGATCAGAGGTTAGAGTTTGTTAGGAGGTTAGATGTCGCTTTCATGGTGACGTCAGCTGAGATACCTCAGTGGTTTGGATTGCCTATAAATGTAACAGTGCCCTGTACTGTTACATTTGATTGACTGAGCGGGTTCTTCTCCTCATGTCTAATCCTTTCATCTTGTGTGCAACCAACCTTGGGGCATCAGGCTGAGGGGGAGTTTAGTTTGTAAGCATATCTGTAATCTTTTGCTTTGATCTGTAAATCTTTTGACTCTATGAGAAGCAATTGTTTATCAAACTATTTCCTCCATTTGATTGTGTTTACAAAGTTTGTTTCCATTTCCGCTGCACTTTACTTGTTTTCATATTTACAAATCATTCCAAACATACAAACAAACACAATCATGAGAGCCTTCGATCCTAACAACTTTCAGTTCTGACCCATTTTGGTATGATTTAGAAATACCTAAGAGCTTCATTTGGACCAGGTTACATGCTAGTATAACCCTCTGTGATTATACACCCTGGTTCATTAGTCAACCAATTAATATGCATGATTCCGTTAATTGCTCATATGTTGACCATTATGCTCTTTTTACCTTAAAACGTGATTTTTGGAAATGTAAAAGAGTAGAAACTTTAATTACTAATATTTAAACTTTCATACAAAATTTGACATCAGTTTGAGGTGTAGATTAAGAGTTATGCTCGTTAGCGTAAAATGAAAGCTTTATGTTAATAAAACGGCGTAATTAGCGTATAGCCTAGTTAAGCCTACTTTTTGATACCAAAATCTTTAGCCACTGATGTAATATATTATTTTGGGATTTTTGAAGATTTTTAATTAATTTTAGGCTGAGCATAACTCATAGTCGTAGGATTAATCCGATAATTGTCGGTTTTGCCCTTACGGGCAATAAAATGAGTTTTACATATCTAAACGACTCCAAACCTTTTGCTACTGATTAAATATGATAAATAAATTATTTTAAGCCTTCTGGAATAATAAAAATATCAGCTTTATGTATCGAACCCGTAAATGGCTTCTAATCACCGTATTTAGCGTTTTAGCGCATAGTATGTACTAAGACTATTTTAAACATACTGAGGGTGATACCTACTGATATTTGAGGTAAATTATAACATTTTAACAGTAAGCAAAAGTGGTTAAACTCATACTTCAGTTTTGAGCTTTTCGGCTTATGTGAAATTACCAAAATGCCCCTACGGTGCATAGTTTGGCTATAATTGATAAATTTCACATATATACTATACCCTACTGTTATAACTTAGTAAAATGAGTATTTTTGCTGATTATATCAGACCTGTGACTCAGGTTAATACTTAAACTCTTTTATAACATTGTAAATGACCAAACTACCCTTACAAGGCATAGTTTGTGTTTAAATACGTTTCGGGCATAATAGAAGACATCTTACCGATGTCACAACATATTTGAAGCATATTAACTTAGGAAACCTGTAAATGGCTCTCATTAATACCCGTTACGCTTATTACGCGTTCGGTTCGGTTTATGTAACTAGTTTACATAAATTAGCCGAAACGGGTCAAACCTTATCGGTTTTATCTCAAAATCCAGAGTGTGTATGAAATACCCATATTAAGCAAGTCTCCGAACTTGACGGGTCTAAATCACATTCTATCCGGTCTTCGCTTCATAATGCGTACGAACCGTATCATTGAAACTAACCGGTCTAAGCTAAGGCTTAATTAAAGACCCGTTAGAAACCTAATAGGTTATTATAAACCTTCGTTCCAGATTAGGAGCCCAGTAAAAGTACTTGCATTTGCTATATTTGATTGATACTTTGCTCAGGTAAATACTCTTAACTTATTTTCCCTATACGGGCTTGGGATACGGTACTATAAAAGTACCGCTTGGTCGGGTATGTAGTCATTTAAATCGAATTGTGATTAATGTATTAACATAACCCGCTTTATTCTGTATTGTTTGAAGTATGGCCCTTGGGGGTTAAATGACCATGTCCCGGATATCCTTGGCATCATTTTACGAAATGGCCACGACCTAAGTACGGGGTGTAGGCGTACACCTGACAGATGCATTATGTAAAAACTGGTAATCCACGTAAAGGAATCAACCTTGTGGGCATTATACCTGTGGCGTGTCAGTTAACTTAAACCGGCTCTTCTAACCGGTGCTAATGGACGGCAAATAAGTAAAACTGTATACAAGATTATATACAAATAATTGTCCCAAGTTATAAAGATATTTTGTGCCAAAGTGCATTCAAATCAATTTACAAACTCTTTTCAAAATGAGTCAGTTGAGTTGTATTTACCAGTGTAAACTGACGTATTTTCCAAAACGGTTAAGTGCAGGTGCTAGACGAAATAGGCTGGCTATCAAGTGTTTCTAGGAGGTTATCAAGTGTTTTCGCTCGACGATTCCATTCTTGGGCGGTTGGTTTGGCCCTTGTTCCTGTAACTCGAATCCTAACTCGGTATATCCCATTTTAATCTTACACCATTGTGAACCTTACGCCTTTTTTACTCTCTGATAGAGGTTCTCGGCATTGAAAAATCTTCGTACACTAAATCACCTGTGTATATGTTGATATTTAAGAGATATACAGTCAAGAAAATCAAGGGCAATGGTGATATATATGCGGATTAGACACCAAAAAAAACACTCAACAAATGGCTACAATTTAAGGAATGTGTTTAGTGACGGCATCAGATTCCTAATTGATGGAGAAAGGTCTGGTGGCAAGAAAAGCTGCTTCTAGGAGGTTGTCAAGTGTTTTCGCTCGACGATTCCATTCTTGGGTGGTTGGTTTGGCCCTTGTTACTGTAACTCGAATTCTAGCCCGGTATATCCCATTTTAATTTTACACCATTGTGAACCTTACGCCTTTTTTTCTCTCTGATCGAGGTTCTCGGCATTGAAAAATCTTCGTAAACTAAATCCCAGGTGTATATGTTGATATTTAAGAGATATACAGTCAAGAAAATCAAGGGCAATGGTGATATATATGCGGATTAGACACCAAAAAAAACACTCAACAAATGGCTACAATTTAAGGAATGTGTTTAGTGACGGCATCAGATTCCTAATTGATGGAGAAATGTCTGGTGGTAAGAAAAGCTACTTCTAGGAGGTTGTCAAGTGTTTTCGCTAGACGATTCCATTCTTGGGTGGTTGGTTTGGCCCTTGTTCCTGTAACTCGAATCCTAGCCCGGTATATCCCATTTTAATTTTACACCATTGTGAACCTTACGCCTTTTTTACTCTCTGATCGAGGTTCTCGGCAATGAAAAATCTTCGTAAACTAAATCACACGTGTATATGTTGATATTTAAGAGATATACAGTCAAGAAAATCAAGGGCAATGGTGATATATATGCGGATTAGACACACAAAAAAAAACACTCAACAAATGGCTACAATTTAAGGAATGTGTTTTGTGACGGCATCAGATTCCTAATTTATGGAAAAAGGTCTGGTGGCAAGAAAAGCTGCTTCTAGGAGGTTGTCAAGTGTTTTCGCTTATCGATTCCATTCTTGGGTGGTTGTTTTGACCCTTGTTCCTGTAACTCAAATCCTAGCCCGGTATATCCCATTTTAATCTTACACCATTGTGAACCTTACACCTTTTTTACTCTCTGATCGAGGTTCTCGGCATTGAAAAATCTTCAAAAACTAAATCACACGTGTATATGTTGATATTTAAGAGATATACAGTTAAGAAAATCAAGGGCAATGGTGATATATATGCGGATTAGACACACAAAAAAAACTCAACAAATGGCTACAATTTAAGGAATGTGTTTAGTGACGGCATCAAATTCCTAATTGATGGAGAAAGGTCTGGGGGTAAGAAAAGCTGCTTCTAGGAGGTTGTTAAGTGTTTTCGCTCGACGATTCTATTCTTGAGTGGTTGGTTTGGCCCTTGTTCCTGTAACTCGAATCCTCGCCCGGAATATCCCATTTTAGTTTTACACCATTGTGAACCTTACGCCTTTTTTACTCTCTGATAGAGTTTCTCGACATTGAAAAATCTTTGTAAACTAAATCACACGTGTATATGTTGATATTTAAGATATATACAGTCAAGAAAATCAAGGACAATGGTGATATATATGCGGATTAGACACCAAAAAAAAAACACTCAACAAATGGCTACAATTTAAGGAATGTGTTTAGTGACGGCATCAGATTCCTAATTGATGAAGAAAGGTCTGGTGGCAAGAAAAGGTGCTTCTAGGAGATTGTCAAGTGTTTTCGCTCGACGATTCCATTCTTGGGTGGTTGGTTTGGCCCTTGTTCCTGTAACTCGAATCCTAGCCCGGTATATCCCATTTTAATTTTACACCATTGTGAACCTTACTCCTTTTTTACTTTCTGATCGAGGTTCTCGGCATTGAAAAATCTTCGTAAACTAAATCACACGTGTATATGTTGATATTTAAGAGATATACAGTCAAGAAAATCAAGGGCAATGGTGATATATATGCGGATTAGATACAAAAAAAACACTCAACAAATGGCTACAATTTAAGGAATGTGTTTAGTGACGGCATCAGATTCCTAATTGATGGAGAAAGGTCTGGTGGTAAGAAAAGCTGCTTCTAGGAGGTTGTCAAGTGTTTTCGCTCGAAGATTCCATTCTTGGGTGGTTGGTTTAGCCCTTGTTCCTGTAACTCGAATCCTAGCCCGGTATATCCCATTTTAATTTTACACCATTGTGAACCTTACGCCTTTTTTACTCTCTGATCGAGGTTCTCGGCATTGAAAAATCTTCGTAAACTAAATCACACGTGTATATGTTGATATTTAAGAGATATACAGTCAATAAAATCAAGGGCAATGGTGATATATATGCGAATTAGACACAAAAAAAAACACTCAACAAATGGCTACAATTTAAGGAATGTGTTTAGTGACGGCATCAGATTCCTAATTGATGGAGAAAGGTCTGTTGGTAAGAAAAGCTGCTTCTAGGAGGTTATCAAGTGTTTTCGCTCGACGATTCCATTCTTGGGTGGTTGGTTAGGCCCTTGTTCCTGTAACTCGGATCCTAACTCAGTATATCCCATTTTAATCTTACACCATTGTGAACCTTACGCCTTTTTTACTCTCTGATAGAGGTTCTCGGCATTGAAAAAAATCGTAAACTAAATCACCCGTGTATATGTTGATATTTAAGAGATATACAGTCAAGAAAATCAAGGGCAATGGTGATATATATGCGGATTAGACACCAAAAAAAACACTCAACAAATGGCTACAATTTAAGGAATGTGTTTAGTGACGGCATCAGATTCCTAATTGATGGAGAAAGGTCTGGTGGCAAGAAAAGCTGCTTCTAGGAGGTTGTCAAGTGTTTTCGCTCGACGATCCCATTCTTGGGTGGTTGGTTTGGCCCTTGTTACTGTAACTCGAATGCTAGCCCGGTACATCCCATTTTAATTTTACACCATTGTGAACCTTACGCCTTTTTTACCCTCTGATCGAGGTTCTCGGCATTGAAAAATCTTCGTAAACTAAATCCCACGTGTATATGTTGATATTTAAGAGATATACAGTCAAGAAAATCAGGGCAATGGTGATATATATGCGGATTAGACACCAAAAAAAAACACTCAACAAATGGTTACAATTTAAGGAATGTGTTTAGTGACGGCAACAGATTCCTAATTGATGGAGAAAGGTCTGGTGGTAAGAAAAGCTGCTTCTAGGAGGTAATCAAGTGTTTTTGCTCGACGATTCCATTCTTGGGTGGTTGGTTTGGCCCTTGTTCCTGTAACTCGAATCCTAACTCGGTATATCCCATTTTAATCTTACACCATTGTGAACCTTACGCCTTATTTACTCTCTGATAGAGGTTCTCGGCATTGAAAAATCTTCGTAAACTAAATCACCCGTGTATATGTTGATATTTAAGAGATATACAGTTAAGAAAATCAAGGGCAATGGTGATATATATGCGGATTAGACACCAAAAAAAAACACTCAACAAATGGCTACAATTTAAGGAATGTGTTTAGTGACGGCATCAGATTCCTAATTGATGGAGAAAGGTCTGGTGGCAAGAAAAGCTGCTTCTAGGAGGTTGTCAAGTGTTTTCGCTCGACGATTCCATTCTTGGGTGTTTGGTTTGGCCCTTGTTACTGTAACTCGAATCCTAGCCCGGTATATCCCATTTTAATTTTACACCATTGTGAACCTTACGCCTTTTTTACTCTCCGATTGAGGTTCTCGGCATTGAAAAATCTTCATAAACTAAATCCCACGTGTATATGTTGATATTTAAGAGATATACAGTCAAGAAAATCAGGGCAATGGTGTTGGTGCATGTTATATGACAACAGCTTTGGATTGGTCTTTGGATATTAAACAGAAGATTGGATCATGAAGACTTAAAGAAAAACGAGTTCTATGAAGCCCAATCAAGTCCAAGTTTATATTATGTCTATTAGGCCCAAGTTTATGTAACATATGTAATATGGGCAAAGCCCAATTCGTGTATGGTAGGTTGTAGTATATAAACAACCTCTTGCTACATGTTTAGGGTTAGACACTTGAGAGAACTTGATAGACTTTTGGAGATTGTGAGAGAGCATTCGAATTGAGAGAGTTTAGAACAAACAGAAATTGGCTGTTGGGTTCTAGGAGATCTTAGTGATTGTAAAACGTTTCTAAGGTTTGATAATCACAGAAGATCAGTTGGAAAAGTTTTGTGTGTTCGAGTTCTTATTCTTCTACACTTTCTTGTTTCTGTGTTCGAAGATCAATCAAGGGGATTCCGCACCCTTGATAGATTAACAGTCTTGTACGATCCATACGGGATTCAGGGACCTACAATTGGTATCAGAGCGTTTGCTCTTGTGCGTGGTTCAAGACTGATCGAAAATTTTGGGTCTCATTCATAATTTTCGTGAAGAACAGCAAGAACAAGGAAGAACAGTTCAAAATTCTGCGTTTTGATCTGTTTTGGTAGTTGGTTGTTTGAAGATTTCGAGTTAAAGTTCTGGGTTTTTGCGAAGAACACGAAGAACAGGAAGAACATTTGAAGAACAGTTTAAATTTGTGTGTTTTAATCTGTTTTGATTATTGGTTTGACTATTTTTCGTGTTTGTAGAAGCTTTTCTTGGATTTCGTGTATGGAAAGAAGTGCTGATTGAGACTTTGCTTGGAAAGTTTCAAAAAGGAAGCAGATTTCGTGTTGTCAGCTGCTGCAATTTCGGGATTGGGTGGCTGCGTGGCCCAATCAGCTTTTGTGCTGATTTTACTCGCAACCGTGGTCTCGACTCGCAACCGTGGTCTCGACTTGTGCTGTTTTGACTCGCAACCGTGATCCCGACCCGCAACAGTGATCTCGACTCGCAACCGTGTTCTCGACTCGCAACCGTGAAAGTGGTGGAATTTTTATAGGCAATCGTAGAAAAAAATTTCACTGTTTCGTGTTTAGAGAATTATCCGTAACTCATCTGGACAAACCGTTTGCACCGTTGAACTCGTGGGATTTTTACGACAAAAAAAAAAAAAAAAAAGAAAAAAAAAAAAGTCTGGAAAATCCCGAATTCAGTTTTCGGCATTATATATCTTTGGATTCGTCTTTTCGAGACGATTCTAACGGTGTAATTTGATAACCACTGTGTTCGGAAAAATTTTGTACGGTTTTAACAGTCTGCAACGTTAAAAATGTCGAACATGTCTAGTTTGAATGAGCTTTTGAGAATGGAGCATGAGGTTGGCACTACCAACAAACCACCTAAGATGATGAAGGTGGAAAATTATTTGACATGGAAGGATCGTTTCCAATCCTTCATTGAATATCAGGATACGCGCATGTGGATATGCATCGAAGATGGGTACGTGAATCCTACACACGACTTTGAGGGCAGACCACGTAGAACAGAATATGTGAACATGCAAGATAATGATAAAAAGATGTATGAGGCTGAAAAGAGAGCCTTGGCTGCAATCAAAATGTCGTTACCTGATAGCATCAAACATACCTTCAAGAAGTACACTAACTCAAAGGATATGTGGGATGCTTTGGAGAAAAGATACGCTGGAAATGCTGATGTCAAGAAGAACAAGATTGATCTACTGAAGAAGCAGTTTGCTGTTTTCAAGTACATGAAGCATGAGTCACTTGAAGACGTCATCACTCGTTACTACCATCTTATGTCAGAAATGGACAATTATGAGATCGATTGCTATTCTGACATAGAGAAGAATGACAAGCTGCTAGATGCCTTGCCTACTAAGTGGGATATCTACACTCTTATGATCAAGGGTGAAGCAGATTATGAAACAAAAGAGCTTGAAGAGGTGGTAGGAAAGTTGAGGGCGTATGAGCTCAGCATGAAGAAGAAAGATACTGGATATGATCAGGTTCAAGATCCGGCGGTTTACAATGGGCTTACATCTTCTTCTTCTCACAACGCTTCTAGCGACTCTGCTACTGCGTTTTTATCATGTGAAAATGAGCAGGTTATGGTGAATCAGGATGGTGATGTGTGTTTTGTAGCTGCTGCAGGAGGATCAACAGGAGTCAAGAGAACATCAACTTCAAAGCAAAGTAGTAGTGCAAAGTCAATGCCTATGAGTGTGAAGTCTGCTGAAGAACATCTTGCTCTACTTGCTTCTTTTGTTACGTCTTATGAGAACTACATTCAAGGGAAAATATCTGATCCTGCCACTTTAGATGAAGATTATGATCAGATTGACCCAGATGATCTAGAAGAGATGGATCTACAATGGCAGATGGCCATGATTTCGAGACGTGTGAAGAGGTTCATGAACAGAACTGGAAGGAAGTTTGTAGGAAAGAGCGTAGGTTTTGACAAGACCAAAGTCAGGTGCTTTAACTGTCAGAGTTATGGTCATTTCGCTAGGGAATGTCAAAAACAAAAGCATGAGAATACGAATCAAAGTTCAAACAATCGGAATGCATCAAACAACTCTAACTCTACCTCTAACTCAAGAGCGTTGATATCTTCTGCAAGAGAAGGCTCATATGACTGGAGCATTCACTTAGAAAATGATGAGAATGTCACTCAAGCATTCATGGCAGAGATCACTCAAATCAATGATGTTGAAGCTACAGTAGATGAGGCTAAAGTTGAGAAGAAGAGTGAAGTTGAGGAAGATAAGGCTGATCAGACAACAGATGCTGAAGAGGAAAAGCCAGAGTCTGAGCATGAAATGGAAGCTGATGAGAAAGATGAAATCATCAAAAGACTGGAAGCTCAACTTGCTGCTCTCATGGCCAACTCAGACAAATCAACAGGAGAGGTAAGTAACTCTGCCACTTCTGTTTGCTTAAAGTGTCGTGAACTACAGGGTGAAGTTGACAAATTGTCAACTCAAAACAAAAGTCTCGTGAGCGAAATGTCTAACGTAAAAGAGTCAAATTTCTTTGCTAAAAGAAACGAGTCATCATATTTGAAAAAGATAAAAGGCTGTGAAGCTGAAATTGAAGCTTTAACATGCAAATTAAATGAAAAACTTCAAGTCATAGACTTAGCTCATGACATGATGGCTGAGAAAACAAAAGAGATTTCTGATAAAAACAAAGAGTTGTCGGATGCACAACTTAAAATTGTTGAACTTGAAAAGAAGTTAGGTCAATTCAGAGATTCTACTTTTGTTATGAAACATATGATGGGTGGGTTAAAGAAGAGTAATGACAAGACAAGTGTGGGATTCCAAGGCTTTAATGAAGTCCCACCTCCTCTTAGTCATGACTACTCTTTCCTACCTGGTGAGGATGAGCTTACAGATTTTCTGTCAACATCACCAAGTAGTTCCACATCCTGTCAAGGTGATGTGTTTGAAGATAATGATGCTAAGAAGGAAAATGACAGCAAATCTGTTTTGAAAAAGAAAAATACACCTTCTAAAAACAATAATCAAACTTTTGTTAAAAAGGTTAATTTTGTTCAAGGAAGTGATATGAAAACCGAAACAGCTGTTATCGAAAAGGAATCAAATGTAGAGTTTGCTAAAAACAAAAACATAGAAAAATCTGAATTTAAGCAAACTGAACAAAATCCTTCCAAGGCATCATCATCAAAACCAGAATCTAGTTCAAAGGCTTCATCTAAGAAGTCTTCGAAAAAGAGATCGTGCTTCAAATGTCACACAAAGGGACATGTAGCTAGCTGCTGTCCTAACAAAAAGGTTGAAGCACAAGGTAGTGAGAAAGAAAGAGGGAAATCACCTGAGAAGCAAGGTGATAATGAGGAGAAAGTCTCAAATTCTCCAAAGAAATCTGCTCCAAAGCAACAACCGGGTGTTGCTAGTGGTGTAGATAAGGCTGAAAAAGGGACTCCACAAGTTCCTCGTTTCCAAAGAAATCAAACAAGATTTCAGCCTGAATCTACATCAGGCAGATATGAAAGACCTAGAAGTAACTCACCAAGAATGAATAATCAAAATTCAAATAATTTCAGAAGTCAAGGTCAATATCAAAATCGATACCAAAATAAAGGTGGTCGAACTTTTTATAACAATGGCTTTAGAAATTACAATCAAGGTTCTTGGAATCAAAATCAAAATTTTCAAAGGTCACATAGTCCAAACACAAAAAGGTACCCTCAAGACCAGAGACCTTATGGAAATCATGCCCCATTTCCATCAATAGGTCCAAGATCCAAGACTCCAGCTGGGAGTGATGGATATTGGATGGATGTTCAAGTAGTTGGTAAATTTGGACGACCCAAGACCATTAAGGCTTGGGTCCCCCAATCTAACTAATCTTTTGGTTGGTGGGTGCAGGAGCTGCTAAGGAGGATTATCAACTTATGGTATGTTGATAGTGGCTGCTCCAGGCACATGACGGGGGATGTGAGATTATTTTCTGATTTTGAAGAATACGATGGTGGGCATGTAAATTTTGCTGGTGCTAAAGGTGGAAAAATTACTGGACGAGGAAAAGTGACGAATGGGAAGATCACATTGGACAAAGTGAACTATGTTGAGCAGCTTAAACACAATCTGATGAGCGTGTCACAAGTCTGCGACAAGGGTCACTCTGTCCATTTTACCAAGTCTGAGGCATTGGTGTTGAAACCGGGTTTGGTCATTCCGGACGATTGGATAGTTATGCGTGCACCAAGGAAAAATGACACTTATGTCATGGACATGGGTGCCAAGGATCCAACTGCTGCGGTGGCGTGTTTACTGTCAAAAGCATCTGAAGCTGAATCAATGTTGTGGCACAGACGCATGGCTCACATTCACTACCGGAAAATGAATTACATTATTAAAAATGAGCTAGTGAAAGGGGTTCCATTGCTGAGGTTTCAAGTGGAAGATAAATGTCTTCCATGTCAAAAGGGAAAACAACACAAGAAACCTCATAAGTCTAAAACAGTAAATTCCATTAATGCCCCTTATGAATTACTTCACATGGATTTATTTGGTCCAGTGAACGTGAGGAGCATAGGTGGAAAGTACTATTGTCTTGTTGTCACTGATGATTACTCACGTTATTCATGGGTTTTCTTTTTAGGTACAAAAGATGAGACAGCGGAAATGCTGATAGATCTTTTTACAAAATTGGAAAACGTTCATGATGCAAGGATCAAGAGGATAAGGAGTGATAATGGCACGGAGTTCAAGAATCGGATTCTGGATCTCTACTGTCTTCGAAAGGGAATTGAACATCAATTTTCCGCTCCTTACACTCCTCAGCAAAATGGAGTCGCTGAGAGGAAAAACAGGACGTTGATTGAAGCCGCTAGGACGATGCTTTCCGATTCTAAGCTGCCAGTTCTTTTCTGGGGAGAAGCTGTGAATACAGCTTGCTTTGTCCTAAACAAAGTTTTGACCATTAAACGTTTTAACAAAACTTGTCATGAGTTAATGTTTAATGAAAAACCAAACTTAACAGGCTTTGAACCATTTGGATTACCCTGCACCATTGTGCGAAACAAAGATAAACAAAAATTCGGTGAGGTGGCTGACGAAGGCTACTTTCTAGGCTACGTGCCTGGCACACCGAATAAAAGGGTTTTTAATCTAAAAACTGGTAAAATTGAGATTGTTTTCAACGTAGAAATTACTTCTTACAAACCTCAACAATCAACGAGTGGTCCTGCTATATTATATGATTATGATAGTGTATTTAAATCATTTAATATTCCTGAGGTTTCTGATGCAGATGCTTCTCAGCTGATTCAAACAGTGATTGGTGAAGACGATGAAGGCGAATTTATGCCTAGATCGAATGTAGATATGTCAGATGCTCCGGAAACTTCCCAAAGTGCAGCTGATCCTGATTCAAGCGATAGTGACTCTGAACCCAGTCAGGGGGAGGATTTCATTAATCCGTTTGCAAATCAGAATATTCAGGGGGAGATTGGATCAAACCTGGGTGATAATCTAGAAGTCGATGCTGTTGCTACTACACGAGCAAATAGAGATCATCCGGTTGATATGATACTGGGAGATCCTACTGTAGGTGTTCAGACGAGAAGAAGCATAGCAGAAAATTCTGGGTTATTTGTTTCGATTGAGAAGACTGGGATAGTAAACGAGTGCTTGTATAGTTGCTTTATTTCCCAAGAGGAGCCGAAGAACATTCATATGGCTCTTAAAGACAATTCATGGGTTGAAGCTATGCAAGAGGAATTGGCCCAGTTTGCTAAGTTGAAGGTTTGGAAATTGGTGGACCTTCCTAAAGGAGAGAGAGAGATTGGCACTAAATGGGTATTTAGGTGCAAGAAAGATGAAAGAGGTATTGTCACACGCAACAAAGCTCGGTTGGTTGTCAAAGGTTTTAATCAGCAAGAGGGGATTGATTACAATGAGGTGTTTGCACCAGTGGCTAGGTTGGAGGCAATTCGTTTGTTTCTGGCTTTTGCTTCATTCAAGGGCTTCAAAGTTTACCAACTAGACGTGAAGAGTGCATTTCTTTACGGAAAAGTCCAAGAAGTGGTGTATGTCTCACAACCAGATGGGTTCGTTGATCCAGACTATCCAGATCGAGTGTACAAACTTGATAAGGCTTTGTATGGGTTACATCAAGCTCCCAGGGCATGGTACGAGACACTGTCTACACATCTGGTCAAAAATGGTTTTGAAAGAGGTCAGATTGACAGTACACTATTCATTAAGAGAAAGAAGGAAGATTTTCTGCTGGTACAGGTATACGTGGATGACATCATCTTTGGGTCATCTGACGAAAACATGTGTAAGGAATTTGAACAGGTGATGAAGAGCAAGTTTGAAATGAGTGCTATGGGTGAGTTGTCTTACTTTCTGGGATTACAAGTTGAACAGAAGGAGGATGGGATGTTTATACATCAAACAAAGTATGTGTATGACATTTTGGCTCGATTCAAAATGAATGATTGCTCTACTTTCAACACACCCATTTGTGAAAACCACAATCTCGGCCCAGATCATGAAAGCACTGAAGATGTTGATCCAACTCAATACAGGGCGATGATTGGTTCTCTAATGTACTTGACTGCTTCAAGACCCGACATCATGTTTGCTGTATGCTTGTGTGCCAGATATCAGGCAAATCCAAAGGAGTCACATATGAAAGCAGTGAAGCGGATTCTTCGTTACTTGAAGGGGAAACCTAAGCTTGGGTTGTGGTATCCAGCAGATAGTGATTTGAGGTTCGTTGCTTACACTGATTCAGACTTTGGAGGATGCAAATCAAACAGAAAATCTACAACAGGTGGTTGTCAGTTCTTAGGAGGCAGGATCGTGTCTTGGCAATGCAAGAAGCAATCCTGTGTGTCTACCTCTACGTGTGAAGCTGAATATATTGCTGCGGGTAGCTGTTGCTCTCAGGTTCTCTGGATCCAACAGCAGATGCGCGATTACGGTTTGAATTTCACTCGTACTCCTATTATGATAGATAATAATGCCACTATATCAATCACAAACAATCCCGTAAAGCATAGTAGAACTAAACACATTGACATACGTCATCACTTTATACGGGATTGTGCTGAAAAACGATTAATTGAATTGCACCGAGTTGACACAGAAGATAACCTTGCTGATCTTTACACAAAAGCTTTTGATCGAGCTCGCTTTGAACACTTAGTCGAACTCAATGGGATGAGGAATCCTGAATAACTGGTTTTTCATAAGAATTTTTGTAAATAGTTTACTGTTTTTTCTTAAAAATCAAAAATACAAAAACATTTGAAAAATCAAAAACTCAAAAAAAAAAAATAGAAAATCAAAAATTGAGTTATCACTGTGTGAAAAAGAAGAAATGATAGTACATCGGCAAGTTAGACTGTCACACTGAAATTGAACCATAAAATTGCATTAAGTGTGATAGCAGCTTCATTATATGATGTACCAGTAGACAAAAGCATGAAATAATCAACTTACCAAAGTGATATAAACCTAAATGCACTGAGTATGAGTGGGGAACACATCAGTGGTGTATGGTTTAATGACCTTAAATCTTGCGTTGATAGATTGCCAAAGTCTGAGGTTTTCGGTCTTTATGCTGCTTATCATCTGGGTATCATGGTTGTTTCTTTTACCGAAACAAACGGAGACAAAGTCTAGATCTTCCATGATACCATACATACGTATACATACTGCATTCGACCTCAATAAGTGATCAACAATCACATGTCCCTCAAATAAGTGATAAAATATCACATTTATCCGGGAGTCAAGTTTGTCTCTCTGCTGTACGAAAGTACTGACCTGTTCATGGACTTGCTCTTGTGCCCTCATGCATATGAAAATCAAGTTCCTCATCAATAAGTGATTCTATCACATAGGGCTTGTTTTCAATCAAAATAAGTGAGTTTCTCACATCATTTATACGGTCAAACAGATGATAATCAGTATACTCACCGACTACGATGAATCTTTGTGCATACCTTGATCGCGGGGGTATATCCTGAAGTGGGACACACTAGTATTTCGGTATAATAAAATTACCTTAACATATCATACGGTAATGGTACTTGAAATGTTCATGCATTTTGTTTAAGTGGACAAACATACTGGTAATCGTCTTGAACTGCTTTTCACTAAAACTTGAATAAAGAATTATATAATTGTGTGAAACAGTTTGATTGTGCTGATATGATCTTCTTACCGGTGATTCTCACAAAAATAGAGTGTTTATTGCTTTTCGTATTTATTTGCTTTCAGAAAATATAAAAATCCAAAAATAGTGTCTTTTTCTGTTAAAATTCTTAATGTACGGAAAACTGTTATTCTTGGAGGAATTGTTACCGATAGGGGGAGACTGTGTTAGTAAGTGGGTTCAAAATTTTGAAATGATGCAGGTTATAAAAGGTGTTTGATTAAAAATTGTTGCGTGTTGGTACTAAAAGGGAAATGCTTAATCTGTGATACAGTTGAATTATCTCTTGAATAATAATAATTGTTTAACTATGTTGAAAAATTCTTATGGTTTCTCGAGATGTTTGTTTTATAGTATACAGATTGAAGCAGTTTGTTGATGAGAAGTTGCTGTGAAGAGATGAGGAGTTTGTTGCTGCTTGGTAGAGTCCTCCTTCTACAATGCAGAGTGGATGCTGTGAAGACTAACATTGAATGCTGACTCAAAAACTTGGAAGATTTGGTGATTGGATGCATCAGCTTAGGGGGAGTCTGTTGCTGACAAAGATGTTGCTGACAAAGACAGAATTCATGTTGAAGCTGACGCTATCCAAAGACCAAAGACTGTGAGATTCTGAAGACTAAAGTTTCCTTTGCAAGCTATTGTCAAGGGGGAGTTTGTTGGTGCATGTTATATGACAACAGCTTTGGATTGGTCTTTGGATATTAAACAGAAGATTGGATCATGAAGACTTAAAGAAAAACGAGTTCTATGAAGCCCAATCAAGTCCAAGTTTATATTATGTCTATTAGGCCCAAGTTTATGTAACATATGTAATATGGGCAAAGCCCAATTCGTGTATGGTAGGTTGTAGTATATAAACAACCTCTTGCTACATGTTTAGGGTTAGACACTTGAGAGAACTTGATAGACTTTTGGAGATTGTGAGAGAGCATTCGAATTGAGAGAGTTTAGAACAAACAGAAATTGGCTGTTGGGTTCTAGGAGATCTTAGTGATTGTAAAACGTTTCTAAGGTTTGATAATCACAGAAGATCAGTTGGAAAAGTTTTGTGTGTTCGAGTTCTTATTCTTCTACACTTTCTTGTTTCTGTGTTCGAAGATCAATCAAGGGGATTCCGCACCCTTGATAGATTAACAGTCTTGTACGATCCATACGGGATTCAGGGACCTACAAATGGTGATATATATGCGTATTAGACACCAAAAAAAACACTCAACAAATGGCTTCAATTTAAGGAATGTGTTTAGTGACGGCCTCAGATTCCTAATTGATGGAGAAAGGTCTGGTGGTAAGAAAAGCTGCTTCTAAGAGGTTATCAAGTGTTTTCGCTCGACGATTCCATTCTTGGGTGGTTGGTTTGGCCCTTGTTCCTGTAACTCGAATCCTAACTCGGTATATCCCATTTTAATCTTACACCATTGTGAACCGTACGCCTTTTTTACTCTCTGATAGAGGTTCTCGGCAATGAAAAATCTTCGTAAACTAAATCACCCGTGTATATGTTGATATTTAAGAGATATACAGTCAACAAAATTAAGGGCAATGGTGATATATATGCGGATTAGACACAAAAAAAAACACTCAACAAATGGCTACAATTTAAGGAATGTGTTTAGTGATGGCATCAGATTCCTAATTGATATAGAAAGGTCTGGTGGCAAGAAAAGCTGCTTCTAGGAGGTTGTCAAGTGTTTTCGCTCGACGATTCCATTCTTGGGTGGTTGGTTTGGCCCTTGTTACTGTAACTCGAATCCTAGCCCGGTATATCCCATTTTAATTTTACTCCATTGTGAACCTTACGCCTTTTTTACCCTCTGATCGAGGTTCTCGGCATTGAAAAATCTTCGTAAACTAAATCCCACGTGTATATGTTGATATTTAAGAGATATACAGTCAAGAAAATCAGGGCAATGGTGATATATATGCGGATTAGACACCAAAAAAAACACTCAACAAATGGCTACAATTTAAGGAATGTGTTTAGTGACGGCATCAGATTCCTAATTGATGGAGAAAGGTCTGGTGGCAAGAAAAGCTGCTTCTAGGAGATTGTCAAGTGTTTTCGCTCGACGATTCCATTCTTGGGTGGTTGGTTTGGCCCTTGTTACTGTAACTCGAATCCTAGCCCGGTATATCCCATTTTAATTTTACACCATTGTGAACCTTACGCCTTTTTTACTCTCTGATCGAGGTTCTCGGCATTGAAAAATCTTCGTAAACTAAATCCCACGTGTATATGTTGATATTTAAGAGATATACAGTCAAGAAAATCAGGGCAATGGTGATATATATGCGGATTAGAAACCAAAAAAAAACACTCAACAAATGGCTACAATTTAAGGAATGTGTTTAGTGACGGCATCAGATTCCTAATTGATGGAGAAAGGTCTGGTGGTAAGAAAAGCTGCTTCTAGGAGGTTGTCAAGTGTTTTCGCTCGACGATTCCATTCTTGGGTGGTTGGTTTGGCCATTGTTCCTGTAACTCGAAACCTAGCCCGGTATATCCCATTTTAATCTTACACCATTGTGAACCTTATTCCTTTTTTACTCTCTGATCGAGGTTCTCGGCATTGAAAAATCTTCGTAAACTAAATCACATGTGTATATTTTGATATTTAAGAGATATATAGTCAAGAAAATCAAGGGCAATGGTGATATATATGCGGATTAGACACCAAAAAAAAACACTCAACAAATGGCTACAATTTAAGGAATGTGTTTAGTGACGGCATCAGATTTCTAATTGATGGAGAAAGGTCTGGTGGCAAGAAAAGCTGCTTCTAGGAGGTTGTCAATTGTTTTCGCTCGACGATTCCATTCTTGGGTGGTTGGTTTGGCCCTTGTTCCCGTAACTCGAATCCTAGCCCGGTATATTCCATTTTTATTTTACACCATTGTGAACCTTACGCCTTTTTTACTCTCTGATAGAGTCTTAGTCTTAGTTATTCATGTATAGGGTCTAGATATGTTAATTATGTAATGTATAGGGGGTTAATGCGTAAAATTGGATTATTAATGTTCTGATTTCGCTCATATGACACATGGTCATAAAAGCGAAATCACAACAATCTGATTTCACTCATATAACATATGGTCATATAAGCGAAATCCCATCCCCTATATATAGTATAGTTGTTTTCTCATTTTGTACGTTCATGTCTCCCGTGTAGCCGAACTGCTGCTCGTGTATTTTGTGAAAGATTAATGTGAAAACTGTTTTAAAGTGATCTACTTCTGTTTCTACTCAATTTCTGCTTTGATTCATGCCGATTTTGTATTTCCGCTGCATTTTCGGTAGTATCTAGCTCTGATTGACTCACACGACTGTCAATAACGGTCCTACAATTGGTATCAGAGCCAGTTGTGAGCTAGTTTACCCAAATCAAAGCCTTTTCTAGCACATTTTGAGTTTCTGGACTTTCCGACGGACGAAATGGACTGAAATTTGAACACATAGTGTAAAATTGTCTAATAACAAACTCTTGAGAAATTCAGACCTAAAATCAGCTTAAAAGTGACCTAAAATGGCTCGTGAATAGGTTTCGCTCTTGTGTACTTGAGTGATTTCGCTGATACGGTATAAGCGAAATCAGGGGTTTCGCTCGTGTGGTTTCGCTCATAGTGTCATTTTTGTGGTTTCGCTCTTGAGGTTTCGCTTATAAGGTCATAACCTGATTTCGCTCATAAGGTCTTTATCAGATTTCGCTTTTGTGAGCATTAGATGATTTCGCTCATTGTTACACTTAGTGTCTGATTTCGCTTATAAGGCCTGTTTTAGTGTAAAAATCATATTTTGAGCGTTTAGTCCATTTCGTATGTGATCAAGTTTTGGAAACTCAGTCTGTGTGAAATGTTTTTCGATAAAAACAACCTGTTTGTGAAAAAGTTAAACATTTTTCGAAATTTGTTACTAAAAATGGAAAACCAAGATTTTTACAACTTCTTCGCCGGCAGTGGTATGACAGCAGGACAAACCTCGGGTAGCATTGTTCAAAATGTCAATATGGAAAACGAATTGGGAACGATGCAAAAGCCCCCTAAACTCATGAACATCGACGAATATTCAACTTGGGCAGGAAGATTTAAAACGTGGGTACAAGCAAACCACTTTGAGAGCTGGTTAAAGATTGATACGAAATATGTACCTCCTTTAGATGGTATGGGTCATGCGAAAGTGATTGGGAGTTTGACCCAAACTGAACAAGCAGATTTCAAAGCTGAAAAGAAGATGATGAGCATCCTTCAACAAGCAATTAAGGAGGATATCTTGGTATTGTTACAGCATGAAGATAATTCTCAATCCATTTGGGATAAACTGAAGTTAAAATTTGAAGGAAGTGGAGAGATGATGAAAAGCAAGAAGGATTTGATAAATAAGCAGTTTAACATCTTCACGGGCATGAAAGGTGAAACCACAAAACAATTGATTGAACGATACTGCCATTTAGTTTTGGAGATGGGAAGATTGAAGATAACCAAGACTAATGAAGAGTGGATCGATAAATTGGCAGATGCATTGCCTTATGATGAGTGGGGAACATATCTGATGGTGTTAAAGAACAATACAAGTTTTGCTAATATGAATCTGAGTGGTTTCATCGAGAAAATCGAAGCACATGAATTAGAGCTAACAAAGATTAAACAAATGAATTCTACAAACATTCAACAGGATGTGTCGTTATACTACAAAGGCAGTATTCCAGTTACAACCAACCATAGCCCAAAAATACAAACTGGTTTCAGTGCTGACACATCATCAAGTGCTTCAACAAATACTCCACAATCAAACAAGTCTTCGCCATTTGCTAGCTACGAACCAAAATTCAAAGCTTCTGAACATACATCACCTCAAAGCTCAACCAATTCAAACAATCAGGCATATGTTTCTGGGATCCAATGTAACATTGCAGTTAATATCAAGAATGGGAATGAATTCACTGAATCAGCTGCAAAGCAACATATAGCATTGTTGGCTTCCATGTTAGAGTCGTATGAGTCTCTGGTGGCGGGTAAGATCGGGAATCCAGACATGACCAAAGAGGATTATGATCAGATAGATCCGGAGGAGCTTGAGTTGATAGATATTAAGTGGGGGATGGCTAGTCTGGTGAGGAGAGCACAACGTTTTATGGAAATTACAGGAAGAAACAGTCTTTCTGGACCTGATCAGAAGTTAGGATTTGACAAGTCCAAGGTAACCTGTTTCAAGTGCAAAGAAAGAGGCCATTTCAAAAGAGAGTGTCCGAACCGAGAAGTGAATAATCATCAAAATCCTTTCACGGATGATTATTACAAGCAGGCAATTTATCACCGGCCGAATCAACAACTTGCAGTTCAAAGACCACAAATCGAGAACAAACCAGAGAAAGCTCTCATTGTGAACCAGGATGATGAGAAAGTAGCTGAGGGATTCAGTTGGGACAAATACATCCCTGGCAGTGAGGGTAGAGGGCTAATTGCTGAGATTGTGGAAGAACCAGAGAATGTTGCTGAAACAGAAGTTGTTTGTGAAGATGTGACTGAGGAAAGTTCGGTTGATCTTGAGGAAGTTGATGCAGAAATCTACTACCATCAATCCAAACAGGAGGTTTTAACTAGTACTTTAAAATCAATTTTACTTCCTAATATGGTTGAGTCTTTTGCAGGTATATTCAGCGAGCCAACAACCGGATTTTGCTCACAATACAAGGAGAAGAAAGCTCAGGTTGAAGAAATAATTGATGTCTCAAAAGAAATGACTGAAGAGACATTGAAAGAGATTACAGATAAAGCTTTGATGGCAAGTTTGAAAGAGGTAGAAACAGAATCTGTAAAACCAGAAATTTTCGATACTAAGTTGAAAAAGTGTCGGTCAAAGCAGAGTTATATCAAAAGGAGTCTGATGAGAAATTGGAGAGTCAAGAGGTCAAAACAGTTGAAGTGTCTGAGTCAGAGTATGATAATGTCGGTAAACAGGATGTTAATCTTGAAAAGGTTGTTGAAAAGATTGATTCAGTTTCTGAAACTTCATGCAAAAGTTGTTCAAAATCATGCATGGAATGTCTTGAAAAGGACACAAAGTTTCAGGAATTGAAACAATACACTGATGCATTGAAATTTGATCTGAGCGAAGTAAAAGAAGCATATGACAAATTGTCTAAATCTATCAAAATGATTCAAAATGAGAGTCTTGAAAATGACAAAGCCACGAAATTGCTAAAATCAACTGTTTTGGATAAACAAAAGGAAATCAATTTTCATCTAGACACCATTGCTTCATTAAAAAGGGAATTGGAGTTAACAAAAATTGAAAATGAAAGAATTGATAAGAAGTTGATGAGTTATGTTGCATCTTCATATGTGATTGAACAGATTGTCCCGAAACAGCCCGATGAAACACCTGTCTTGAACAGTGTTCCACCCCCAATGTGGAGTCATTATACTCAGAAGTATCTAGATGGGGTGGAAGCTGCATTGAACCTCAAATTGAGAACCATTGAGGAAGAGTTACCTGAAAGTATTGATGTTACATTCTCTCCGTCCGACAGTGACAATGAGTCACAAGTTATCAAGAACGTTGTTGACCAAGTGTTAGGCGAAGAAAGTGATAACTCAGACTTTGAAACTGTGAAAACACATTTGGAAAGTTCCAGTTCTGAATGTGAAGATGATGGTAACTTTTTGGACAAATTTATACCAAAATCAGAAAAGGTTGCGAATGATGATCCAATCATAGTGGTTTACACAATGATTGGAACTGACAAACTCTATTCTGATTTTGAGTATCCGATCCAGAATGCGAACATGAATAATGTTGAGAAGGTGTTTAAGCTTGTTGAGATTGATATTTCTGATCTAAACAACAATGAATTCTTTTCAAAACCTAAAAGATCTTTTGTGAAACAAAACAACCCTGGGAAGAAAGCTTGGGTGGTTAACAATGGGTCTAACAAGAAAAATGGAAACAACCTTAAAAACAAAGGAATTGGTTTTGAGAAAAAGATGGCTAAGAAGGTTGTCAAGCCAAAGGATAAAATGAATGATATCTTTGTTGTTGGACCAAGTGTGGATGCTGAAAAGGAGTATATTTTCAGTCAAAAAGCCATTGATGATTTCAATGCAGCGAAGAAATTGAAAGAAGAGACCTACAAATCTACTTTTGTTGAATATGACAAAAGAGTTTGTTATCGCTGCAATGAGATCGGACACATGGCAAAACAATGCAAGAAAGTTTTTGAAAAACCTGTCATTGTAAAACCTGTTGTTCAAAAACCTCGACCTAAATCACCAGATGACACAAAAGGTAAAAAACAAATGGTTTCACCAATCCGCATCTTGAAGAGGGGTGAATCGTTGAAGTCGAAAGATAAACCAAAATCGACATTCGAGATTGGCGAATCTTCAAAGTCTCAAAAGACTTCAAAGATTTATCCAAAAACAAAAGTTTTTGAAAATCAATCATGGATTGCAAAATCGAAACCATCGGTCGAGGAGAAAAAGATGGAAAACATTTTGAAAAATGAAACAACGGTTTTGAAAGATGATGTTGTAGAATTTGAATTTGAACTTGATAAGTTTCTTGCAGAGTTTCCCCCGATCAAAAATGAAGTAAAACCAATAGCTAAAATTGATGTTCCGAATGTCACGTTTAACTTTTCTAAGATTGATGAAAAGTGTGATGTAGTGTTTGGTAGTGTTCCACAAGCTAAGAAGTCATGGACTTCATTGTTTAAATGAATTACGATGATGTTTGCAGGGACTGTCCAGGTCGTATATATCAAAGTGGATAATGGACAGTGGGGCCTCAAGACACATGACGGGAATGCTGGCACTGCTTTATGACGTAAAATCAATCAAAGGATGTTACGTGGGTTTTGCAGGAAACCAGGGTGGCAGGATTGTGGGCCAAGGAACCCTGACAAATGGGGTTATTTCATTTGAGAAAGTGAATTACATCATAGAATTGGAAAATAACTTGCTTAGTATTTCTCAAATCTGTGATAAATCGTTTACGGTGCATTTCACTAAAAATGAATGTTTAGTTTTAAAACCTGGGTTTGAAATCCCTGATGATATGGTGTTGTTGCGCGCTCCATGGGAAAACGACTTGTATATTCTTGATATGAGTGTTGCAACACCAACAAATCATAAAAAAACAGTGTTTTGTGTCAAAAACGAAAGCAACAGAAAAGGAATCTATTATATGGCATCGTAAGATGGGCCACATTCATATTTGAAAAATGAATTATCTTGTGCATAATGATTTGGTAGAAGGTGTTAATCTGAAAAATTTTCATTTAAATGATGATTGTATAGCTTGCAAAAAGGGGAAGCAGACCAAGAAGTCACATCCGCAAAAGCTTCTAAACTCAATTCGTATGCCTCTAGAGAGACTCCATATGGATCTCTTTGGACCAGTCAATGTTCAAAGCATCAGTGGAGATTTGTACTGTTTGGTGGTTACAGATGATTATACTAGATTCTCCTGGGTGATGTGCTTGGAAAGAAAGGATCAAACATTTGAGTCTTTAATGATCTTATTCAAAAAGATGGAAACATTGTATAAAGTACCGATTCGAAGAATTCGAAGTGATAATGGGACGGAGTTCAAGAACAACTGCATGCTAGAGTTTTGTAACGAGAAGGGAATTCTTCATGAATTCACTGCACCATACACTCCACAGCAAAATGGTGTAGCTGAAAGAAAGAACAGGACCCTAATTGAAACTGCTCGAACCATGCTGGCCGATTCTAAACTACCGATCTATTTATGGAATGAAGCTGTAGCAGCAGCATGCTATACCTTGAATAGAGTGCTTACTGTGAAGAAATACAAAAAGACTTGCTTTGAACTTCTTCATAGATACAAGCCAAATCTGAAGTTTCTTGAGCCGTTCGGATCACCATGTACTTTCATTGATCTTGATGGCAAATTCGGCGCAAAAAGCAATGAAGGTTTCTTTGTGGGATACGCGAGTCCCTTAAAAAGAGTGTTCGTTCCATGCTTGAAGAAGGTAATTGAAGTTCAACATGTGGATTGTCAGAAACACACGGCGTCACCTCAACTTCCCGGACACAGATTGCTTTTCGATTACGACAAACTCTGGGAGTCGTTCCAACTACCGACAGAGCCGAGTGAAGAGGAACTTGTTTATTTGTACCAACAACAGCAATCATCTTTTCAAGATCAGGTGCCTATACCGTTGGTGGTTTCTCAACCAGAAAAGGATACAAATGCTCCTACAACTGGTGCAAACGATCACGAGGCAGGTCCGAGTGGAACAGCTCATGACGACCTAGTAGAACCAGCTCCATCATTTTATCAGTCCGATGACTCAGATTCGGAGAACGGTCCGATATTTGATGAGGATCCAAATGTTGCATCAACTGAAGCTGAGGATCACACCGGTGATCTAGATATCTCGATTCAGCAATCGGAAGTTGTTGTGCCTGACACCATCATGCCACGAACATTATCTTACCATCCTTCAGATCAGATTATAGGAGATCTTCAAAGTGGTGTCAAAACAAGAGATCAACTCAATCGTGCACTTACATGTTTTTATACATCTGTTGCTCCTTTACAAGAGGAATTCCCACTGAAATGTTTTATTTCGCAGATCGGGCCCAGAACGTATAAAGAAGCGTTGACTGAAGATAGCTGGGTGAATGCAATGCAGGAGGAGCTGCAACAATTCGAGAAGTTGGGAGTGTGGAGACTAGTACACCTCCCTGAGAATCAAAAGTTGATTAAAACAAAGTGGGTTTTCAAATGTAAGAGAGACGATAGAGGTGTCGTGGTCCGAAACAAAGCGCGATTAGTGGTACAAGGCTTTAGCCAGCAAGAAGGAATCGATTATGACGAGGTTTACGCACCTGTTGCTCGACTTGAAGCTATTCAGATCTTCCTGGCGTTTGCGTCATGGAAAGATTTCAAAGTGTACCAGCTGGATGTTAAATCTACCTTCCTGTACGGAAAGATTAAAGAAGAGGTGTATGTGGGACAACAACCGGGGTTCACTGATCCACAACATAAGAACAAGGTATATTTGCTGGATAAGGCGCTCTACGGTTTACACCAGGCCCCAAGAGCCTGGTATGAGACGCTTTCCCAACATCTTTTGGACAACGGGTTCATTAGAGGGACAGTGGATAGCACATTGTTCACCAAGGAAGTTGCTGGCCATCTCCTAATTCTGCAGATCTACGTTGACGATATAATTTTCGGTTCGACCAACGACGACTTGTGTAAAAAATTTGAGTTGGTGATGAAAAAGAAATTCGAAATGAGTTCGATGGGGGAGATGAAGTTCTTCCTCGGGCTGCAGGTGGAGCAAATGTCCGATGGAATCTTCATTCACCAAACGAAGTATGTGAAGGACGTGCTTGACAAGTTCGACATGACAGATTGCAGTCCTGCATCAACCCCCCTTGCACAGAATCACGGGATTTGTCCAGATGAAAATGGAGTGAAAATGGAAGAGACACTATACCGATCAATCATTGGATCTCTGATGTATCTCACGGCTTCCCGTCCAGACATCATGTACCCGACGTGCCTTTGTGCCAGATATCAGTCGAATCCAAAGCAGTCACACCTGACCATTGTGAAACGTATCTTACGGTATTTGAAAGGCTGCCCAAGCATCGGCTTGTGGTATCCTCGATCGGGTGACTTTACTTTATCTGGTTTCGCTGATTCTGACTTTGGAAGCTGCAAGCAAAACGCAAAGTCCACCACTGCTAGGTGTCAGTTCTTCGGAACTCGACTCGTTACCTGGCAGTGTAAGAAACAAACCGTAGTAGCACTCTCTACATGCGAGGCTGAATAAGTTTCAGCCTCCAGCTGTTGCTCGCAGATCCTTTGGATGCAACAGCAGATGCGCGACTACGGGTTGCAGTTCTTAGACACTCCAATCTATGTGGACAATGAAGCATCTATTAACATCACTAAAAATCTGGTTCACCATTCAAAAAAGAAACATATTGAGATCCGTCACCATTTTATCCGTGATTGTCACGAGAAAAAGTTAATTCGGATTGAACATTTGCACACCGATGATCAGAAAGCGGATTTTTATACTAAACCTTTTGACAAAAAGAGATTTTATTATCTTTTGAAATTGAACAGGATGAAAAATCTGAAATCTGGGAGGGTAATTGACTGTGAAGCCGAGTTGGGCGGCGATCTGACGTGAACCATGTCGTCTTGTCAAATTTGTTTGTACAGTTTGTTTTCTGCTTTTCGATAAAAACAAAAACACAAAAATATGTTTTTCTTTTTAGGGGGAGAAAGGTTGCAGAAAAATACAAAAACATGATAAAATTAGAAAAACCAAAAACATTTGAAAAAGTAAAAATGAGTTTGTGTAAAAAGGGGAAATGATAGTACATCAGCTAGACAGGTGCAGTACGCTAAAGAAATGTAATGATAAATATGTTAAGCAGTCTTGTAGATGATATGCCGATAGGTGTTTACACATTCAGTAAATTTGTTCGGGATATAAACATAAATTTTACTTGCTTTTGTGTGGGGAACATCTCTCGGATATATGGGTAACCCCCGAAATCTTGTTTGAAAGGTCCCTCTTTCTGAGATACTAGGTCTTTATACTCAGTGATATCTGGGGTATTATTCCGGGACTTCTGCTGAATGGAAGTTCTGACCTATTCCTCGAATAATACTTTCCGCAATGCTTGAAACATAGCATCACCCTCAGCACATATTGATGAGACAATAAAATTGATTATCAATGTTGTTGTAAAAAAAGATCCTCTAAAGGGGACACACCTCAAAGTCAAACCAGGCTCTCTGCTGAACGGAAGTTCTGACCTGAGCTATCACGGTTTCATAATTTATTCCCCTTACAGATATCATCTGTGGTATACTCACATGTAAGACTGAATATTGGGATCTGGATACGGGAGTATATTCTGAGGTGGGACACATATAAAAGTTTAAGTCTTAAAACATTAATTCAGTATCCTAAACAAATTGAGAAATGTGTGAAAATTTAAAATGGACCAGTATATCGACAATCAATGCAAACTGTTTAATATTGAAAATGTAATCAAGCTTAACGGTACTTGTATCTCGTCGGCAGCTGATATGATCCCCTAACACACTCACAAAAAGATTGTGTGTACAGTTTTCAGTTTATCCAGTTAAAAATTCAAAAAGATTTTAGTTTCTTATTTTATTTTCGACAACTGACATTGGGAATCGGACGATCAAAGCTTAGTGCAGATCATGTCAGTGTTTGATGAGGGCTGAGTAAGTTGGAGATGCTAAACAATGATTGGTACAGTGTTTGACAGTTGAAAAGTGTATGAAAGTTCAAAATGTTCAAAAGTTCATTCATTTGAACTATTTTCAGAATGAAATATCTGCGTACTTCATAATTCGTTCAACCAAGGTCATTAACTTGGACTTGGTTGACTGGGTGTGTTGGTGTTTAATCAGAAAAGTGTTAAAATGTTAAATTTTTGAAAATCATGATCTAATTTCGCTCATATGTCACTTAAAAGGGCTATTGTGTTAGTAAATGATTCTGAACCAGTGTATGAACAGCCTGTTCCACTATCTTCTGTTGCTGCTGTAGTTGAAGAAGATGTTTTGCAAGAAGATGTTCATAATGTTGAAGATGATGATGAAGAAGAAGATGATGATGAAGAAGATGATGATGATGAGAAAGTGTTTTCAGCAAGCAGTTCAAGTGATAATGATGATGATGATGATGATCAAGGTGCATCTGGTTTTATAATTTCTGAAAGGTCTATAGAACAAACTACAGATGATCTGATGAATGACGCAGTAAATGAAGAGAAAGATGGAGCTGATGGAGAGGGGGAGTCTGTTGGTAATCAAAGTGTTGATAATGTCGAAAAGCTGATCTTGTGCATTGAACCTGAAATTGAAGATGGGGAGATCAGACATACTTACACGTTAGATGAAGTTTCAAAAATGATCAATGTGAAAGAATATGAAGTTCAGTCTGATCTGGTAGAAGAGTTAAATGCATTTGATGTGAATCAAAAAGTTGAATATAAGTATAAGTATGTTGAAGATGCAGATTTATATGATCGTGTTGAAGTCGAAGATTGCACTGATGAAGAAACTGAAAATGTTGATACATCTGGTCTTCCTACTCTGATGGAATTTTTCACTGAAGAAAATAGAGATGAATTGAAGAGAAAAGTTGATGAAATTCTGAAAGATAAGAATGTTGATGGAACTACTAAAGATTCTCAGAAAGAAGAAAGAAAGAAATGGTTTAGACATTCTAATGAAAGAAAGTTCAAGAGACCATTGAAGTTCTATCAAAGAGACAGAGTTGTGTCAATGGGAGATATCATTAGCTGGGGATTTCTTCCTCAGGTTAATGCATATGCTATTCGTAGAGAATGCGGGGTACAGTATTTTGAATATTTGTATGATGTTATGTCCTTACCCTGGTGGGATGTGGAGGAGCTAGCGAAGGTTAGAACTTTGGACTATAAAATCAGGAAAAATGATGCTATCATGTGGGGTTTTTTAAAGTTTGAAGCTTTGAAAGAGTTCAAGCATTGGAAACCGCATTATCCAAAGAAGGAGAGAAGAATCAATCCTGAAACTGGTAACGAAGAAACAATCTTGAATATAAAGAAGCCAAGAACTATGAAGATTATACCTGTACCAAAGATGGAGCAAGATTTCTATAAAGGATTCATGGATTGGGTGTATAGTTGCATATCAACTGAAGCGGTTATTACTTATCGGGCTGGAAGTGAAGTTAGAGAAATTCATGTGTTTGATCTGATGTGGTTAGTGAATTGCTCTGCAAAAGATATAGAATGTCTATTCATACACAAGATTCGCTTTCAAACTGAAGACAGAGAACAAGCAATGCAATTTCAAAAAGTAGTTTCTATTTGTTTTCAAAAGGGTATTAATGCTGATAACAAATGGAACTCAAAGTGGTGGAAGCTTGAAGAAAAAGTAAAGTTGAAGGTTGCAAAGGAAAAGAAAGAACGTGAAGAACGAGATCGTATGATGCGAGGCAAGTTTATGAGAGAACAGGAAGCAGAAAGATTGAAGATTGCAAACAAGAATGAGAAGATTAGAAGAGCTTTACAAAAAAAATCTAAGCCGCGTGAAGAAACTTTCAAGTCACTCTGAAGACCCAAAGACAAGACTGAAGACTCCGGCTGTATCCAAGGGGGAGTTTGTTGGTGCACGAATGTCTAAAGCCTACGTCTTAGTCTTAGTTATTCATGTATAGGGTCTAGATATGTTAATTATGTAATGTATAGGGGGTTAATGCGTAAAATTGGATTTGTAATGTTCTGATTTCGCTCATATGACACATGGTCATATAAGCGAAATCACAACAATCTGATTTCGCTCATATGACATATGGTCATATAAGCAAAATCCCATCCCCTATAAATAGTATAGTTGTTTTCTCATTTTGTACGTTCATGTCTCCCGTGTAGCCGAACTGCTGCTCGTGTATTTTGTGAAAGATTAATGAGAAAACTGTTTTAAAGTGATCTACTTCTGTTTCTACTCCATTTCTGCTTTGATTCATGCTGATTTTGTATTTTCGCTGCATTTTCGATAGTATCTAGCTCTGATTCACTCACACGACTGTCAACAACGGTCCTACAATGGCTACAATTTAAGGAATGTGTTTAGTGACGGCATCAGATTCCTAATTGATGGAGAAAGGTCTGGTGGCAAGAAAAGCTGCTTCTTGGAGGTTGTCAAGTGTTTTCGCTCGACGATTCCATTCTTGGGTGGTTGGTTTGGCCCTTGTTCCTGTAACTCGAATCCTAGCCCGGTATATCCCATTTTAAATTTACACCATTGTGAACCTTACGCCTTTTTTACACTCTGATCGAGGTTCTCGGCATTGAAAAATCTTCGTAAACTAAATCACATGTGTATATGTTGATATTTAAGAGATATACAGTCAAGAAAATCAAGGGCAATGGTGATATATATGCGGATTAGACAACAAAAAAAACACTCAACAAATGGCTACAATTTAAGGAATGTGTTTAATGACGGCATCAGATTCCTAATTGATGGAGAAAGGTCTGGTGGTAAGAAAAGCTGCAACTAGGAGGTTGTCAAGTGTTTTCCCTCGACGATTCCATTCTTGGGTGGTTGGTTTGGCCCTTGTTCCTGTAACTCGAATCCTAGCCCGGTATATCCCATTTTAGTTTTACTCCATTGTGAACCTTACTCCTTTTTTACTCTCTGATAAAGGTTCTCGGCATTGAAAAATCTTCGTAAACTAAATCACACGTGTATATGTTGATATTTAAGAGATATACAGTCAAGAAAATCAAGGGCAATGGTGATATATATGCGGATTAGACACCAAAAAAACACTCAACAAATGGCTACAATTTAAGGAATGTGTTTAGTGACGGCATCAGATCCCTAATTGACGGAGAAAGGTCTGGTGGCAAGAAAAGCTGCTTCTAGGAGTTTGTTAAGTGTTTTCGCTCAACGATTCCATCCTTGGGTGGTTGGTTTGGCCCTTGTTCCTGTAACTCGAATCCTAGCCCGGTATATCCCATTTTAATTTTACACCATTGTGAACCTTACGCCTTTTTTACTCCCTGATCGAGGTTCTCGGCATTGAAAAATCTTCGTAAACTAAATCACACGTGTATATGTTGACATTTAAGAGATATACATTCAAGAAAATCAAGGGCAATGGTGATATATATGCGGATTGGACACCAAAAAAAATACTCAACAAATGGCAAAAATTTAAGGAATGTGTTTAGCGACGGCATCAGATTCCTAATTGATGGAGAAAGTTCTGGTGGCAAGAAAAGCTGCTTCTAGGAGGTTGTCAAGTTTTTTCGCTCGACGATTCCATTCTTGGGTGGTTGGTTTGGCCCTTGTTCCTGTAACTCGAATCCTTGCCGGGAATATCCCATTTTAATCTTACACCATAGTGAACCTTACGCCTTTTTTACTCTCTGATCGAGGTTCTCGGCATTGAAAAATCTTCGTAAACTAAATCACATGTGTATATGTTGACATTTAAGAGATATACAGTCAACAAAATAAAGGGCAATGGTGATATATATGCGGATTAGACACAAAAAAAAACACTCAACAAATGGCTACAATTTAAGGAAGGTGTTTAGTGACGGCATCAGATTCCTAATTGATGGAGAAAGGTCTGGTGGTAAGAAAAGCTGCTTCTAGGAGGTTGTCAAGCATTTTCGCTCGACGATTCCATTCTTAGGTGGTTGATTTGGCCCTTGTTCCTATAACTCGAATCCTAGCCCGGTATATCCCATTTTAGTTTTACACCATTGTGAACCATACGCCTTTTTTACTCTCTGATAGAGGTTCTCGGCATTGAAAAATCTTTGTAACCTAAATCACACGTGTATATGTAGATATTTAAGAGATATACAGTCAAGAAAATCATGGGCAATGGTGATATATATGTGGATTAGACACCAAAAAAAAACACTCAATAAATGGCTACAATTTAAGGAATGTTTTTAGTGATGGCATCAGATTCCTAATTGACGGAGAAAGGTCTGGTGGCAAGAAAAGCTGCTTCTAGGAGTTTGTTAAGTGTTTTCGCTCAACGATTCCATCCTTGGGTGGTTGGTTTGGCCCTTGTTCCTGTAACTCGAATCCTAGCCCGGTATATCCCATTTTAATTTTACACCATTGTGAACCTTACGCCTTTTTTACTCCCTGATCGAGGTTCTCGGCATTGAAAAATCTTCGTAAACTAAATCACACGTGTATATGTTGACATTTAAGAGATATACAGTCAAGAAAATCAAGGGCAATGGTGATATATATGCGGATTAGACACCAAAAAAACACTCAACAAAGGGCAACAATTTAAGGAATGTGTTTAGCAACGGCATCAGATTCCTAATTGATGGAGAAAGGTCTGGTAGCAAGAAAAGCTGCTTCTAGGAGGTTGTCAAGTGTTTTCGCTCGACGATTCCATTCTTGGGTGGTTGGTTTGGCCCTTGTTCCTGTAACTTGAATCCTAGCCGGGTATATCCCATTTTAATCTTACACCATTGTGAACCTTACGCCTTTTTTACTCTGTGATCGAGGTTGTCGGCATTGAAAAATCTTCGTAAACTAAATCACACGTGTATATGTTGACATTTAAGAGATATACAGTCAAGAAAATCAAGGGCAATGGTGATATATATGCGGATTAGACACAAAAAAAAAACACTCAACAAATGGCTACAATTTAAGGAATGTGTTTAGTGACGGCATCAGATTCCTAATTGATGGAGAAAGGTCTGGTGGTAAGATAAGCTGCTTCTAGGAGGTTGTCAAGTGTTTTCGCTCGACGATTCCATTCTTTGGTGGTTGATTTGGCCCTTGTTCCTGTAACTCGAATCCTAGCCCGGTATATCCCTTTTTAGTTTTACACCATTGTCAACCTTACGCATTTTTTACTCTCTGATAGAGGTTCTCGGCATTGAAAACTCTTCGTCAACTAAATCACACGTGTATATGTTGATATTTAAGAGATATACAGTCAAGAAAATCAAGGGCAATGGTGATATATATGCAGATTAGACACCAAAAAAAAAACACTCAACAAATGGCTACAATTTAAGGAATGTTTTTAGTGACGGCATCAGATTCCTAATTGATGGAGAAAGGTCTGGTGGCAAGAAAACCTGCTTCTAGGAGGTTGTCAAGTGTTTTCGATCGACGATTTCATTCTCGGGTGGTTGGTTTGGCCCTTGTTCCTGTAACTCGAATCCTAGCCCGGTATATCACATTTTAATTTTACACCATTGTGAACCTTACGCCTTTTTTACTCTCTGATCTAGGTTCTCGGCATTGAAAACTCTTCGTAAACTAAATCACACGTGTATATGTTGACATTTAAGAGATATACAGTCAAGAAAATCAAGGGCAATGGTGATATATATGCGGATTAGACACCAAAAAAACACTCAACAAATGGCAACAATTTAAGAAATGTGTTTAGCGATGGCATCAGATTCCTAATTGATGGAGAAAGGTCTGGTGGCAAGAAAAGTTGCTTCTAGGAGGTTGTCAAGTGTTTTCGCTCGACGATTCTATTCTTAGGTGGTTGATTTGGCCCTTGTTCCAATAAATCGAATCCTAACCCGGTATATCCCATTTTAGTTTTACACCATTGTGAACCATATGCCTTTTTTACTCTCTGATAGAGGTTCTCGGTATTGAAAAATCTTTGTAAACTAAATCAGACGTGTATATGTTGATATTTAAGAGATATACAGTCAAGAAAATCAAGGGCAATGGTGATATATATGCGGATTAGACACCAAAAAAAAACACTCAACAAATGGCTACAATTTAAGGAATGTTTTTAGTGACGGCATCAGATTCCTAATTGATGGAGAAAGGTCTGGTGGCAAGAATAGCTGCTTCTAGGAGGTTGTCAAGTGTTTTCGCTCAACGATTCCATTCTTGGGTGGTTGGTTTGGCCCCTGTTCCTGTAACTCGAATCCTAGCCCGGTATATCCCATTTTAATTTTACACCATTGTGAACCTTACGCCTTTTTTACTCCCTGATCGAGGTTCTCGGCATTGAAAAATCTTCGTAAACTAAATCACACGTGTATATGTTGACATTTAAGAGATATACAGTCAAGAAAATCAAGGGCAATGGTGATATATATGCGGATTAGACACCAAAAAAAAAAACACTCAACAAATGGCAACAATTTAAGGAATGTGTTTAGCGACGGCATCAAATTCCTAATTGATGGAGAAAGGTCTGGTAGCAAGAAAAGCTGCTTCTAGGAGGTTGTCAAGTGTTTTCGCTCGACGATTCCATTCTTGGGTGGTTGGTTTGCCCCTTGTTCCTGTAACTTGAATCCTAGCCCGGTATATCCCATCTTAATGTTACACCATTGTGAACCTTACGCCTTTTTTACTCTCCGATCGAGGTTCTCAGCATTGAAAAATTTTCGTAAACTAAATCACACGTGTATATGTTGACATTTAAGATATTTACAGTCAAGAAAATCAAGGGCAATGGTGATATATATGCGGATTAGACACCAAAAAAAAACACTCAACAAATGGCTACAATTTAAGGTATGTGTTTAGTGACGGCATCAGATTCCTAATTGATGGAGAAAGGTCCGGTGGCAAGAAAAGCTGCTTCTAGGAGGTTGTCAAGTGTTTTCGCTCGACGATTCCATTCTTGGGTGGTTGGTTTGACCCTTGTTCCTGTAACTCGAATCCTAGCCGGGTATATCCCATTTTAATCTTACACCATTGTCAACCTTACGCCTTTTTTACTCTCTGATCGAGGTTCTCGGCATTGAAAAATCTTCGTAAACTAAATCACACGTGTATATGTTGACATTTAAGAGATATACAGTCAAGAAAATCAAGGGCAATGGTGATATATATGCATATTAGACACAAAAAAAAAACACTCAACAAATGGCTACAATTTAAGGAATGTGTTTAGTGACGGCATCAGATTCCTAATTGATGGAGAAAGGTCTGGTGGTAAGAAAAGCTGGTTCTAGGAGTTTGTCAAGTGTTTTCGCTCGACGATTCCATTCTCGGGTGGTTGATTTGGTCCCTGTTCCTGTAACTCGAATCCTAGCCCGGTATATCCCATTTTAGTTTTACACCATTGTGAACCTTACGCCTTTTCTACTCTCTGATCGAGGTTCTCGGCATTGAAAACTCTTCGTAAACTAAATCACACGTGTATATGTTGACATTTAAGAGATATACAGTAAAGAAAATCAAGGGCAATGGTGATATATATGCGGATTAGACACCAAAAAAACACTCAACAAATGGCAACAATTTAAGGAATTTGTTTAGCGACGGCATCAGATTCCTAATTGATGGAGAAAGGTCTGGTGGCAAGAAAAGCTGCTTCTACGAGGTTGTCAAGTGTTTTCGCTCGACGATTCCATTCTTGGGAGGTTGGTTTGGCCCATGTTCCTGTAACTCGAATCCTAGCCGGGTATATCCCATTTTAATCTTACACCATTGTGAACCTTACGCCTTTTTTACTCTCTGATCGAGGTTCTCGGCTTTGAAAAATCTTCGTAAACTAAATCACACGTGTATATGTTGACATTTAAGAGATATACATTCAAGAAAATCAAGGGCAATGGTGATATATATGCGGATTGGACACCAAAAAAAATACTCAACAAATGGCAAAAATTTAAGGAATGTGTTTAGCGACGGCATCAGATTCCTAATTGATGGAGAAAGTTCTGGTGGCAAGAAAAGCTGCTTCTAGGAGGTTGTCAAGTTTTTTCGCTCGACGATTCCATTCTTGGGTGGTTGGTTCGGCCCTTGTTCCTGTAACTCGAATCCTTGCCGGGAATATCCCATTTTAATCTTACACCATAGTGAACCTTACGCCTTTTTTACTCTCTGATCAAGGTTCTCGGCATTGAAAAATCTTCGTAAACTAAATCACGCATGTATATGTTGACATTTAAGAGATATACAGTCAAGAAAATCAAGGGCAATGGTGATATATATGCGGATTAGACACAAAAAAAAACACTAAACAAATGGCTACAATGTAAGGAATGTGTTTAGTGACGGCATCAGATTCCTAATTGATGGAGAAAGGTCTGGTGGTAAGAAAAGCTGCTTCTAGGAGGTTGTCAAGTGTTTTCGCTCGACGATTCCATTCTTAGTTGGTTAATTTGGCCCTTGTTCCTGTAACTCGAATCCTAGCCCGGTATATCCCATTTCAGGTTTACACCATTGTGAACCTTACGCCTTTTTTACTCTCTGATAGAGGTTCTTGACATTGAAAAAACTTCGTAAACTAAATCACACGTGTATATGTTGATATTTAAGAGATATACACTCAAGAAAATCAAGGGCAATGGTGATATATATGCGGATTAGACACCAAAAAAAACACTAAACAAATGGCTACAATTTAAGGAATGTTTTTAGTGACGGCATCAGATTCCTAATTGATGGAGAAATGTCTGGTGGCAAGAAAAGCTGCTTCTAGGAGGTTGTCAAGTGTTTTCGCTCGACGATTCCATTCTTGGGTGGTTGGTTTGGCCCTTGTTCCTGTAACTTGAATCCTAGCCCGGTATATCCCATTTTAATTTTACACTATTGTGAACCTTACGCCTTTTTTACTCTCTGATCGAGGTTCTCGGCATTGAAAAATCTTCGTAAACTAAATCACACGTGTATATGTTGACATTTAAGAGATATACAGTCAAGAAAATCAAGGGCAATGGAGATATATATGCGGATTAGACACCAAAAAAAACACTCAACAAATGGCTACAATTTAAGGAATGTGTTTAGTCACGGCATGAGATTCCTAATTGATGGAGAAAGGTCTGGTGGCAAGAAAAGCTGCTTCTAGGAGGTTGTCAAGTGTTTTCGCTCGACGATTCCATTCTTGGGTGGTTGGTTTGGCCCTTGTTCCTATAACTCGAATCCTAGCCCGGTATATCCCATTTTAATCTTACACCATTGTGAACCTTACGCCTTTTTTACTCTCTGATCGAGGTTCTCAGCATTGAAAAATCTTCATAAACTAAATCACACGTGTATATGTTGATATTTAAGAGATATACAGTCAAGAAAATCAAGGGCAATGGTGATATATATGCGGATTAGACACCAAAAAAAACACTCAACAAATGGCTACAATTTAAGGAATGTGTTTAGTCACGGCATCAGATTCCTAATTGATGGAGAAAGGTCTGGTGGTAAGAAAAGCTGCTTCTAGGAGGTTGTCAAGTGTTTTTGATCGACGATTCCATTCTTGGGTGGTTGGTTTGGCCCTTGTTCCTGTAACTCGAATCCTAGCCCGGTATATCCCATTTTAATTTTACATCATTGTGAACATTACGCCTTTTTTACTCTCTGATCGAGGTTCTCGGCATTGAAAAATCTTCGTAAACTAAATCACGCGTGTATATGTTGACATTTAAGAGATATACAGTCAAGAAAATCAAGGGCAATGGTGATATATATGCGGATTAGACACCAAACAAAAACACTCAACAAATGGCTACAATTTAAGGAATGTGTTTAGTGACGTCATCAGATTCCTAGTTGATAGAGAAAGGTCTGGTGGCAAGAAAAGCTGCTTCTAGGAGGTTGTCAAGTGCTTTTGCTCGACGATTCCATTCTTGGGTGGTTGGTTTGACCCTTGTTCCTGTAACTCAAATCCTAGCCCGGTATATCCCATTTTAATCTTACACCAATTTGAACATTACGCCTTTTTTACTCTCTGATCGAGGTTCTCGGCATTGAAAAATCTTCGTAAACTAAATCACACGTGTATATGTTGATATTTAAGAGATATACAGTCAAGAAAATCATGGGCAATGGTGATATATATGCGGATTAGACACCAAAAAAAACACTCAACAAATGGTTACAATTTAAGGAATGTGTTTAGTGACGGCATCAGATTCCTAATTGATGGAGAAAGGTCTGGTGGTAAGAAAAGTTGTTTCTAGGAGGTTGTCAAGTGTTTTCGCTCGACGATTCCATTCCTGGGTGGTTGGTTTGGCCCTTGTTCCTGTAACTCGAATCCAAGCCCAGTATATCCCATTTTAATTTTACACCATTTTGAACCTTACGCCTTTTTTACTCTCTGATCGAGGTTCTCGGCATTGAAAAATCTTCGTAAACTAAATCACACGTGTATATGTTGATATTTAAGAGATATACAGTCAAGAAAATCAAGGGCAATGGTGATATATATATATATATATATATATATATGCGGAATAGACACCAAAAAAAACACTCAACAAATGGCTAGAATTTAAGAATGTGTTTAGTAACGGCATCAGATTCCTAATTAATGGAGAAAGGTCTGGTGGCAAGAAAAGCTCCTTCTAGGGGATTGTCAAGTGTTTTCGCTCGACGATTCCATTCTTGGTGCTTGGTTTGGCCATTGTTCCTGTAACTCGAATCCTAGCCCGGTATATCCCATTTTAATTTTACACCATTGTGAACCTTACGTATTTTTTACTCTCTGATCGAGGTTCTCGGCATTGAAAAATCTTCGTAAACTAAATCACACGTGTATATGTTGATATTTAAGAGATATACAGTCAAGAAAATCAAGGGCAATGGTGATATATATGCAGATTAGACACCAAAAAAAACACTCAACAAATGGCTACAATTTAAGGAATGTGTTTAGTGACGGCATCAGATTCCTAATTGATGGAGAAAGGTCTGGTGGCAAGAAAAGCTGCTTCTAGGAGGTTGTCAAGTGTTTTCGCTTGACGATTCCATTCTTGGGTGGTTGGTTTGGCCCTTGTTCCTGTAACTCGAATCCTAGCCCGGTATATCCCATTTTAATATTACACCATTGTGAAGCTTACGCCTTTTTTACTCTCTGATCGAGGTTTTCGGCATTGAAAAATCTTCGTAAACTAAATCACACGTGTATATGTTGACATTTAAGAGATATACAGTCAAGAAAATCTAGGGAAATGGTGATATATATGCGGATTAGACACAAAAAAAACACTCAACAAATGCCAACAATTTAAGGAATGTGTTTAGCGACGTCATCATATTCCTAATTGATGGAGAAAGGTCTGGTGGCAAGAAAAGCTCCTTCTAGGAGGTTGTCAAGTGTTTTCGCTCGACGATTCCATTCTTGGGTGGTTGGTTTGGCCCTTGTTCCTGTAACTCGAATCCTAGCCGGGTATATCCCATTTTAATCTTACACCATTGTGAACCTTAAGCCTTTTTACTCTCTGATCGAGGTTCTCGGCATTGAAAAATATTCGTAAACTAAATCACACGTGTATATTTTGACATTTAAAAGATATACAGTCAAGAAAATCAAGGGCAATGGGGATATATATGCGGATTAGACACAAAAAAAAAACACTCAACAAATGGCTACAATTTAAGGAATGTGTTTAGTGACGGCATCAGATTCCTAATTCATGGAGAAAGGTCTGGTGGTAAGAAAAGCTGCTTCTAGGAGGTTGTCAAGTGTTTTCGCTCGACGATTCCATTCTTAGGTGGTTGATTTGGCCCTTGTTCCTGTAACTCGAATCCTCGCCCGGTATATCCCATTTTAGTTTTACACCATTGTGAACCTTACGCCTTTTTTACTCTCTGATAGAGGTTCTCGACATTGAAAAATCTTCGTAAAGTAAATCACACGTGTATATGTTGATATTTAAGAGATACACAGACAAGAAAATTAAGGGCAATGGTGATATATATGCGGATTAGACACAAAAAAAAAACACTCAACAAATGGATACAATTTAACGAATGTTTTTAGTGACGGCATCAGATTCCTAATTGATGGAGAAAGGTCTGGTGGCAAGAAAAGCTGATTCTAGGAGGTTGTCAAGTGTTTTCGCTCGACGATTCCATTCTTGGGTGGTTGGTTTGGCCCTTGTTCATGTAACTCGAATCCTAGCCCGGTATATCCCATTTTAATGTTACACCATTGTGAACATTACGCCTTTTTTACTCTCTGATCAAGGTTCTCGGCATTGAAAAATCTTCGTAAACTAAATCACACGTGTATATATTGATATTTAAGTGATATACAGTCAAGAAAATCAAGGGCAATGTTGATATATATGCGGATTAGACACCAAAAAAAACGCTTAACAAATGGCTACAATTTAAGGAATGTGTTTAGTGACGGCATCAGATTCCTAATTGATGGAGAAAGGTCTGGTGGCAAGAAAAGATGATTCTAGGAGGTTGTCAAGTGTTTTCGCTCGACGATTCCATTCTTGGGTGGTTGGTTTGGCCCTTGTTCCTGTAACTCGAATCCTAGCCCGGTATATCCCATTTTAATGTTACACCATTGTGAACCTTACGCCTTTTTTACTCTCTGATTAAGGTTCTCGGCATTGAAAAATCTTCGTAAACTAAATCCCACGTGTATATGTTGATATTTAAGAAATATACAGTCAAGAAAATCAAGGGCAATGGTGATATATATGCGGATTAGACACAAAAAAAACACTCAACAAATGGCTACAATTTATGGAATGTGTTTAGTGACGGCATCAGATTCCTAATTGATGGAGAAAGGTCTGGTGGTAAGAAAAGCTGCTTCTAGGAGGTTGTCAAGTGTTTTCGCTCGACGATTCCATTCTTAGTTGGTTAATTTGGCCCTTGTTCCTGTAACTCGAATCCTAGCCCGGTATATCCCATTTCAGGTTTACACCATTGTGAACCTTACGCCTTTTTTACTCTCTGATAGAGGTTCTTGACATTGAAAAAACTTCGTAAACTAAATCACACGTGTATATGTTGATATTTAAGAGATATACACTCAAGAAAATCAAGGGCAATGGTGATATATATGCGGATTAGACACCAAAAAAAAACACTAAACAAATGGCTACAATTTAAGGAATGTTTTTAGTGACGGCATCAGATTCCTAATTGATGGAGAAATGTCTGGTGGCAAGAAAAGCTGCTTCTAGGAGGTTGTCAAGTGTTTTCGCTCGACGATTCCATTCTTGGGTGGTTGGTTTGGCCCTTGTTCCTGTAACTTGAATCCTAGCCCGGTATATCCCATTTTAATTTTACACTATTGTGAACCTTACGCCTTTTTTACTCTCTGATCGAGGTTCTCGGCATTGAAAAATCTTCGTAAACTAAATCACACGTGTATATGTTGACATTTAAGAGATATACAGTCAAGAAAATCAAGGGCAATGGAGATATATATGCGGATTAGACACCAAAAAAAACACTCAACACATGGCTACAATTTAAGGAATGTGTTTAGTCACGGCATGAGATTCCTAATTGATGGAGAAAGGTCTGGTGGCAAGAAAAGCTGCTTCTAGGAGGTTGTCAAGTGTTTTCGCTCGACGATTCCATTCTTGGGTGGTTGGTTTGGCCCTTGTTCCTATAACTCGAATCCTAGCCCGGTATATCCCATTTTAATCTTACACCATTGTGAACCTTACGCCTTTTTTACTCTCTGATCGAGGTTCTCTGCATTGAAAAATCTTCATCAACTAAATCACACGTGTATATGTTGATATTTAAGAGATATACAGTCAAGAAAATCAAGGGCAATGGTGATATATATGCGGACAAGACACCAAAAAAAACACTCAACAAATGGCTACAATTTAAGGAATGTGTTTAGTCACGGCATCAGATTCCTAATTGATGGAGAAAGGTCTGGTGGTAAGAAAAGCTGCTTCTAGGAGGTTGTCAAGTGTTTTTGATCGACGATTCCATTCTTGGGTGGTTGGTTTGGCCCTTGTTCCTGTAACTCGAATCCTAGCCCAGTATATCCCATTTTAATTTTACATCATTGTGAACCTTACTCCTTTTTTACTCTCTGATCGAGGTTCTCGGCATTGAAAAATCTTCGTAAACTAAATCACGCGTGTATATGTTGACATTTAAGAGATATACAGTCAAGAAAATCAAGGGCAATGGTGATATATATGCGGATTAGACACCAAACAAAAACACTCAACAAATGGCTACAATTTAAGGAATGTGTTTAGTGACGTCATCAGATTCCTAATTGATAGAGAAAGGTCTGGTGGCAAGAAAAGCTGCTTCTAGGAGGTTGTCAAGTGCTTTTGCTCGACGATTCCATTCTTGGGTGGTTGGTTTGACCCTTGTTCCTGTAACTCAAATCCTAGCCCGGTATATCCCATTTTAATCTTACACCAATTTGAACATTACGCCTTTTTTACTCTCTGATCGAGGTTCTCGGCATTGAAAAATCTTCGTAAACTAAATCACACGTGTATATGTTGATATTTAAGAGATATACAGTCAAGAAAATCATGGGCAATGGTGATATATACGCTGATTAGACACCAAAAAAAACACTCAAGAAATGGCTACAATTTATGGAATGTGTTTAGTGACGGCATCAGATTCCTAATTGATGGAGAAAGGTCTGGTGGCAAGAAAACCTGCTTCTAGGAGGTTGTCAAGTGTTTTCGCTCGACGATTCCATTCCTGGGTGGTTGGTTTGGCCCTTGTTCCTGTAACTCGAATCCTAGCCCAGTATATCCCATTTTAATTTTACACCATTTTGAACCTTACGCCTTTTTTACTCTCTGATCGAGGTTCTCGGCATTGAAAAATCTTCGTAAACTAAATCACACGTGTATATGTTGATATTTAAGAGATATACAGTCAAGAAAATCAAGGGCAATGGTGATATATATATATGCGGAATAGACACCAAAAAAAACACTCAACAAATGGCTAGAATTTAAGAATGTGTTTAGTAACGGTATCAGATTCCTAATTAATGGAGAAAGGTCTGGTGGCAAGAAAAGCTCCTTCTAGGGGATTGTCAAGTGTTTTCGCTCGACGATTCCATTCTTGGTGCTTGGTTTGGCCCTTGTTCCTGTAACTCGAATCCTAGCCCGGTATATCCCATTTTAATTTTACACCATTGTGAACCTTACGTATTTTTTACTCTCTGATCGAGGTTCTCGGCATTGAAAAATCTTCGTAAACTAAATCACACGTGTATATGTTGATATTTAAGAGATATACAGTCAAGAAAATCAAGGGCAATGGTGATATATATGCAGATTAGACACCAAAAAAACACTCAACAAATGGCTACAATTTAAGGAATGTGTTTAGTGACGGCATCAGATTCCTAATTGAAGGAGAGAGGTCTGGTGGCAAGAAAAGCTGCTTCTAGGAGGTTGTCAAGTGTTTTCGCTTGACGATTCCATTCTTGGGTGGTTGGTTTGGCCCTTGTTCCTGTAACTCGAATCCTAGCCCGGTATATCCCATTTTAATTTTACACCATTGTGAAGCTTACGCCTTTTTTACTCTCTGATCGAGGTTTTCGGCATTGAAAAATCTTCGTAAACTAAATCACACGTGTATATGTTGACATTTAAGAGATATACAGTCAAGAAAATCAAGGGAAATGGTGATATATATGCGGATTAGACACCAAAAAAAACACTCAACAAATGCCAACAATTTAAGGAATGTGTTTAGCGACGTCATCATATTCCTAATTGATGGAGAAAGGTCTGGTGGCAAGAAAAGCTGCTTCTAGGAGGTTGTCAAGTGTTTTCGCTCGACGATTCCATTCTTGGGTGGTTGGTTTGGCCCTTGTTCCTGTAACTCGAATCCTAGCCGGGTATATCCCATTTTAATCTTACACCATTGTGAACCTTAAGCCTTTTTACTCTCTGATCGAGGTTCTCGGCATTGAAAAATATTCGTAAACTAAATCACACGTGTATATTTTGACATTTAAAAGATATACAGTCAAGAAAATCAAGGGCAATGGGGATATATATGCGGATTAGACACAAAAAAAAACACTCAACAAATGGCTACAATTTAAGGAATGTGTTTAGTGACGGCATCAGATTCCTAATTCATGGAGAAAGGTCTGGTGGTAAGAAAAGCTGCTTCTAGGAGGATGTCAAGTGTTTTCGCTCGACGATTCCATTCTTAGGTGGTTGATTTGGCCCTTGTTCCTGTAACTTGAATCCTCGCCCGGTATATCCCATTTTAGTTTTACACCATTGTGAACCTTACGCCTTTTTTACTCTCTGATAGAGGTTCTCGACATTGAAAAATCTTCGTAAAGTAAATCACACGTGTATATGTTGATATTTAAGAGATATACAGACAAGAAAATTAAGGGCAATGGTGATATATATGCGGATTAGACACAAAAAAAAAACACTCAACAAATGGCTACAATTTAAGGAATGTTTTTAGTGACGGCATCAGATTCCTAATTGATGGAGAAAGGTCTGGTGGCAAGAAAAGCTGATTCTAGGAGGTTGTCAAGTGTTTTCGCTCGACGATTCCATTCTTGGGTGGTTGGTTTGGCCCTTGTTCATGTAACTCGAATCCTAGCCCGGTATAACCCATTTTAATGTTACACCATTGTGAACATTACGCCTTTTTTACTCTCTGATCAAGGTTCTCGGCATTGAAAAATCTTCGTAAACTAAATCACACGTGTATATATTGATATTTAAGTGATATACAGTCAAGAAAATCAAGGGCAATGTTGATATATATGCGGATTAGACACCAAAAAAAACGCTTAACAAATGGCTACAATTTAAGGAATGTGTTTAGTGACGGCATCAGATTCCTAATTGATGGAGAAAGGTCTGGTGGCAAGAAAAGCTGATTCTAGGAGGTTGTCAAGTGTTTTCGCTCGACGATTCCATTCTTGGGTGGTTGGTTTGGCCCTTGTTCCTGTAACTCGAATCCTAGCCCGGTATATCCCATTTTAATGTTACACCATTGTGAACCTTACGCCTTTTTTACTCTCTGATTAAGGTTCTCGGCATTGAAAAATCTTCGTAAACTAAATCCCACGTGTATATGTTGATATTTAAGAAATATACAGTCAAGAAAATCAAGGGCAATGGTGATATATATGCGGATTAGACACAAAAAAAAACACTCAACAAATGGCTACAATTTATGGAATGTGTTTAGTGACGGCATCAGATTCCTAATTGATGGAGAAAGGTCTGGGGGGTAAGAAAAGCTGCTTCCAGGAGGTTGTTAAGTGTTTTCGCTCGACGATTCCATTCTTGGGTGGTTGGTTTGGCCTTTGTTCCTGTAACTCGAATCCTAGCCCGGTATATCCCACTTTAATTTTACACCATTGTAAACCTTACGCCTTTTTTACTCTCTGATCAAGGTTCTCGGCATTGAAAAATCTTCGTAAACTTAATCACACGTGTATATGTTGATATTTAAGAGATATACAATCAAGAAAATCAAGGGCAATGGTGATATATATGCGGATTAGACACCAAAAAAAACACTCAACAAATGGCTACAATTTAAGGAATGTGTTTAGTGACGGCATCAGATTCCTAATGGATGGAGAAAGGTCTGGTGGCAAGAAAAGCTGCTTCTAGGAGGTTGTCAAGTGTTTTCGCTCGACGATTCCATTCTTGGATGGTATGTTTGGCCCTTGTTCCTGTAACTCAAATCCTAGCCCGGTATATCCCATTTTAATCTTACACCATTGTGAACCTTACGCCTTTTTTACTCTTTGATAGAGGTTCTCGGCATTGAAAAATCTTCGTAAACTAAATCACACGTGTATATGTTGATATTTAAGAGATATACAGTCAAGAAAATCAAGGGCAATGGTGATATATATGCGGATTAGACACCAAAAAAACGCTTAACAAATGGCTACAATTTAAGGAATGTGTTTAGTGACGGCATCAGATTCCTAATTGATGGAGAAAGGTCTGGTGGCAAGAAAAGCTGATTCTAGGAGGTTGTCAAGTGTTTTCGCTCGACAATTCCATTCTTGGGTGGTTGGTTTGGCCCTTGTTCCTGTAACTCGAATCCTAGCCCGGTATATCCCATTTTAATGTTACACCATTGTGAACCTTACGCCTTTTTTACTCTCTGATCAAGGTTCTCGGCATTGAAAAATCTTCGTAAACTAAATCCCACGTGTATATGTTGATATTTAAGAAATATACAGTCAAGAAAATCAAGGGCAATGGTGATATATATGCGGATTAGACACAAAAAAAAACACTCAACAAATGGCTACAATTTATGGAATGTGTTTAGTGACGGCATCAGATTCCTAATTGATGGAGAAAGGTCTGGGGGGTAAGAAAAGCTGCTTCCAGGAGGTTGTTAAGTGTTTTCGCTCGACGATTCCATTCTTGGGTGGTTGGTTTGGCCTTTGTTCCTGTAACTCGAATCCTAGCCCGGTATATCCCACTTTAATTTTACACCATTGTAAACCTTACGCCTTTTTTACTCTCTGATCAAGGTTCTCGGCATTGAAAAATCTTCGTAAACTTAATCACACGTGTATATGTTGATATTTAAGAGATATACAATCAAGAAAATCAAGGGCAATGGTGATATATATGCGGATTAGACACCAAAAAAAGCACTCAACAAATGGCTACAATTTAAGGAATGTGTTTAGTGACGGCATCAGTTTCCTAATTGATGGAGAAAGGTCTGGTGGCAAGAAAAGCTGCTTCTAGGAGGTTGTCAAGTGTTTTCGCTCGACGATTCCATTCTTGGATGGTATGTTTGGCCCTTGTTCCTGTAACTCAAATCCTAGCCCGGTATATCCCATTTTAATCTTACACCATTGTGAACCTTACGCCTTTTTTACTCTTTGATAGAGGTTCTCGGCATTGAAAAATCTTCATAAACTAAATCACACGTGTATATGTTGATATTTAAGAGATATACAGTCAAGAAAATCAAGGGCAATGGTGATATATATGCGGATTAAACACAAAAAAAAAACACTCAACAAATGTCTACAATTTGAGAAATGTGTTTAGTGACGGCATCAGATTCCTAATTGATGCAGAAAGGTCTAGTGGTAAGAAAAGCTGCTTCTAGGAGGTTGTCAAGTTTTTTTGGGTGGTTGGTTTGGCCCTTGATCCTGTAACTTGAATCCTAGCCCGGTACATCCCATTTTAATTTTACACTATTGTGAACCTTACGCCTTTTTTACTCTCTGATCGAGGTTCTCGGCATTGAAAAATCTTCGTAAACTAAATCACACGTGTATATGTTGACATTTAAGAGATATACAGTCAAGAAAATCAAGGGCAATGGAGATATATATGCGGATTAGACACCAAAAAAAACACTCAACAAATGGCTACAATTTAAGGAATGTGTTTAGTCACGGCATGAGATTCCTAATTGATGGAGAAAGGTCTGGTGGCAAGAAAAGCTGCTTCCAGGTGGTTGTCAAGTGTTTTCGCTCGACGATTCCATTCTTGGGTGGTTGGTTTGGCCCTTGTTCCTGTAACTCGAATCCTAGCCCGGTATATCCCATTTTAATTTTACACCGTTGTGAACCTTACGCCTTTTTTACTCTCTGATCGAGGTTCTCGGCATTGAAAAATCTTCATAAACTAAATCACACGTGTATATGTTGATATTTAAGAGATATACAGTCAAGAAAATCAAGGGCAATGGTGATATATATGCGGATTAGACACCAAAAAAAAACACTCAACAAATGGCTACAATTTAAGGAATGTGTTTAGTCACGGCATCAGATTCCTAATTGATGGAGAAAGGTCTGGTGGTAAGAAAAGCTGCGTCTAGGAGGTTGTCAAGTTTTTTTGCTCGACGATTCCATTCTTGGGTGGTTGGTTTGGCCCTTGTTCCTGTAACTCGAATCCTAGCCCGGTATATCCCATTTTAATTTTACATCATTGTGAACCTTACGCCTTTTTTACTCTCTGATCGAGGTTCTCGGCATTGAAAAATCTTCGTAAACTAAATCACACGTGTATATGTTGTCATTTAAGAGATATACAGTCAAGAAAATCAAGGGCAATGGTGATATATATGCGGATTAGACACCAAACAAAAACACTCAACAAATGGCTACAATTTAAGGAATGTGTTTAGTGACGGTATCAGATTCCTAATTGATAGAGAAAGGTCTGGTTGCAAGAAAAGCTGCTTCTAGGAGGTTGTGAAGTGCTTTTGCTCGACGATTCCATTCTTGGGTGGTTGGTTTGACCCTTGTTCCTGTAACTCAAATCCTAGCCCGGTATATCCCATTTTAATCTTACACCATTTTGAACCTTACGCCTTTTTTACTCTCTGATCGAGGTTCTCGGCATTGAAAAATCTTCGTAAACTAAATCACACGTGTATATGTTGATATTTAAGAGATATACAGTCAAGAAAATCATGGGCAATGGTGATATATATGCGGATTAGACACCAAAAAAAAACACTCAACAAATGGTTACAATTTAAGGAATGTGTTTAGTGACGGCATCAGATTCCTAATTGATGGAGAAAGGTCTGGTGGTAAGAAAAGCTGTTTCTAGGAGGTTGTCAAGTGTTTTCGCTCGACGATTCCATTCTTGGGTGGTTGGTTTGGCCCTTGTTCCTGTAACTCGATTCCTAGCCCAGTATATCCCATTTTAATTTTACACCATTTTGAACCTTACGCCTTTTTTACTCTCTGATCGAGGTTCTCGGCATTGAAAAATCTTCGTAAACTAAATCACCCGTGTATATGTTGATATTTAAGAGATATACAGTCAAGAAAATCAAGGGCAATGGTGATATATATATATATATATATGCGGAATAGACACCAAAAAAAACACTCAACAAATGGCTACAATTTAAGAATGTGTTTAGTAACGGCATCAGATTCCTAATTAATGGAGAAAGGTCTGGTGGCAAGAAAAGCTCCTTCTAGGGGATTGTCAAGTGTTTTCGCTCGACGATTCCATTCTTGGGTGGTTGGTTTGGCCCTTGTTCCTGTAACTCGAATCCTAGCCCGGTATATCCCATTTTAATGTTACACCATTGTGAACCTTACGCCTTTTTTACTCTCTGATCAAGGTTCTCGGCATTGAAAAATCTTCGTAAACTAAATCCCACGTGTATATGTTGATATTTAAGAAATATACAGTCAAGAAAATCAAGGGCAATGGTGATATATATGCGGATTAGACACACAAAAAAACACTCAACAAATGGCTACAATTTATGGAATGTGTTTAGTGACGGCATCAGATTCCTAATTGATGGAGAAAGGTCTGGGGGTAAGAAAAGCTGCTTCCAGGAGGTTGTTAAGTGTTTTCACTCGACGATTCCATTCTTGGGTGGTTAGTTTGGCCTTTGTTCCCGTAACTCGAATCCTAGCCCGGTATATCCCACTTTAATTTTACACCATTGTAAACCTTACGCCTTTTTTACTCTCTGATCAAGGTTCTCGGCATTGAAAAATCTTCGTAAACTTAATCACACGTGTATATGTTGATATTTAAGAGATATACAATCAAGAAAATCAAGGGCAATGGTGATATATATGCGGATTAGACACCAAAAAAAAACACTCAACAAATGGCTACAATTTAAGGAATGTGTTTAGTGACGGCATCAGATTCCTAATTGATGGAGAAAGGTCTGGTGGCAAGAAAAGCTGCTTCTAGGAGGTTGTCAAGTGTTTTCGCTCGACGATTCCATTCTTGGATGGTATGTTTGGCCCTTGTTCCTGTAACTCAAATCCTAGCCCGGTATATCCCATTTTAATCTTACACCATTGTGAACCTTACGCCTTTTTTACTCTTTGATAGAGGTTCTCGGCATTGAAAAATCTTCATAAACTAAATCACACGTGTATATGTTGATATTTAAGAGATATACAGTCAAGAAAATCAAGGGCAATGGTGATATATATGCGGATTAAACACAAAAAAAAAAACACTCAACAAATGTCTACAATTTGAGAAATGTGTTTAGTGACGGCATCAGATTCCTAATTGATGCAGAAAGGTCTAGTGGTAAGAAAAGCTGCTTCTAGGAGGTTGTCAAGTGTTTTCACTCGACGATTCCATTCTTGGGTGGTTGGTTTGGCCCTTGTTCCTGTAAGTTGAATCCTAGCCCGGTACATCCCATTTTAATTTTACACTATTGTGAACCTTACGCCTTTTTTACTCTCTGATCGAGGTTCTCGGCATTGAAAAATCTACGTAAACTAAATCACACGTGTATATGTTGACATTTAAGAGATATACAGTCAAGAAAATCAAGGGCAATGGAGATATATATGCGGATTAGACACCAAAAAAAAACACTCAACAAATGGCTACAATTTAAGGAATGTGTTTAGTCACGGCATGAGATTCCTAATTGATGGAGAAAGGTCTGGTGGCAAGAAAAGCTGCTTCAAGGTGGTTGTCAAGTGTTTTCGCTCGACGATTCCATTCTTGGGTGGTTGGTTTGGCCCTTGTTCCTGTAACTCGAATCCTAGCCCCGGTATATCCCATTTTAATTTTACACCGTTGTGAACCTTACGCCTTTTTTACTCTCTGATCGAGGTTCTCGGCATTGAAAAATCTTCATAAACTAAATCACACGTGTATATGTTGATATTTAAGAGATATACAGTCAAGAAAATCAAGGGCAATGGTGATATATATGCGGATTAGACACCAAAAAAAAACACTCAACAAATGGCTACAATTTAAGGAATGTGTTTAGTCACGGCATCAGATTCCTAATTGATGGAGAAAGGTCTGGTGGTAAGAAAAGCTGCTTCTAGGAGGTTATCAAGTTTTTTTGCTCGACGATTCCATTCTTGGGTGGTTGGTTTGGCCCTTGTTCCTGTAACTCGAATCCTAGCCCGGTATATCCCATTTTAATTTTACATCATTGTGAACCTTACGCCTTTTTTACTCTCTGATCGAGGTTCTCGGCATTGAAAAATCTTCGTAAACTAAATCACACGTGTATATGTTGTCATTTAAGAGATATACAGTCAAGAAAATCAAGGGCAATGGTGATATATATGCGGATTAGACACCAAACAAAAACACTCAACAAATGGCTACAATTTAAGGAATGTGTTTATTGACGGTATCAGATTCCTAATTGATAGAGAAAGGTCTGGTGGCAAGAAAAGCTGCTTCTAGGAGGTTGTCAAGTGCTTTTGCTCGACGATTCCATTCTTGGGTGGTTGGTTTGACCCTTGTTCCTGTAACTCAAATCCTAGCCCGGTATATCCCATTTTAATCTTACACCATTTTGAACCTTACGCCTTTTTTACTCTCTGATCGAGGTTCTCGGCATTGAAAAATCTTCGTAAACTAAATCACACGTGTATATGTTGATATTTAAGAGATATACAGTCAAGAAAATCATGGGCAATGGTGATATATATGCGGATTAGACACCAAAAAAAACACTCAACAAATGGTTACAATTTAAGGAATGTGTTTAGTGACGGCATCAGATTCCTAATTGATGGAGAAAGGTCTGGTGGCAAGAAAAGCTCCTTCTAGGGGATTGTCAAGTGTTTTCGCTCGACGATTCCATTCTTGGGTGGTTGGTTTGGCCCTTGTTCCTGTAACTCGAATCCTAGCCCGGTATATCCCATTTTAATTTTACACCATTGTGAACCTTACGCATTTTTTACTCTCTGATCGAGGTTCTCGGCATTGAAAAATCTTCGTAAACTAAATCACACGTGTATATGTTGATATTTAAAAGATATACAGTCAAGAAAATCAAGGGCAATGGTGATATATATGCATATTAGACACAAAAAAAAACACTCAACAAATGGCTACAATTTAAGGAATGTGTTTAGTGACGGCATCAGATTCCTAATTGATGGAGAAAGGTCTGGTGGCAAGAAAAGCTGCTTCTAGGAGGTTGGCAAGTGTTTTCGCTTGACGATTCCATTCTTGGGTGGTTGGTTTGGCCCTTGTTCCTGTAACTCGAAACCTAGCCCGGTATATCCCATTTTAATTTTACACCATTGTGAAGCTTACGCCTTTTTTACTCTCTGATCGAGGTTTTCGGCATTGAAAAATCTTCGTAACTAAATCACACGTGTATATGTTGACATTTAAGAGATATACAGTCAAGAAAATCAAGGGAAATGGTGATATATATGCAGATTAGACACCAAAAAAAACACTCAATAAATGCCAACAATTTAAGGAATGTGTTTAGCGAAGTCATCAGATTCCTAATTGATGGAGAAAGGTCTGGTGGCAAGAAAAGCTGCTTCTAGGAGGTTGTCAAGTGTTTTCGCTCGACGATTCCATTCTTGGGTGGTTGGTTTGGCCCTTGTTCCTGTAACTCGAATCCTAGCCGGGTATATCCCATTTTAATCTTACACCATTGTGAACCTTATGCCTTTTTACTCTCTGATCGAGGTTCTCGGCATTGAAAAATATTCGTAAACTAAATCACACGTGTATATTTTGACATTTAAAAGATACACAGTCAAGAAAATCAAGGGAAATGGGGATATATATGCGGATTAGACACACAAAAAAACACTCAACAAATGGCTACAATTTAAGGAATGTGTTTAGTGACGGCATCAGATTCCTAATTGATGGAGAAAGGTCTGGTGGTAAGAAAAGCTGCTTCTAGGAGGTTGTCAAGTGTTTTCGCTCGACGATTCCATTCTTAGGTAGTTGATTTGGCCCTTGTTCCTGTAACTCGAATCCTCGCCCGGTATATCCCATTTTAGTTTTACACCATTGTGAACCTTACGCCTTTTTTACTCTCTGATAGAGGTTCTCGACATTGAAAAATCTTCGTAAAGTAAATCACACGTGTATATGTTGATATTTAAGAGATATACAGACAAGAAAATTAAGGGCAATGGTGATATATATGCGGATTAGACACAAAAAAAAAAACACTCAACAAATGGCTACAATTAAAGGAATGTTTTTAGTGACGGCATCAGATTCCTAATTGATGGAGAAAGGTCTGGTGGCAAGGAAAGCTGATTCTAGGAGGTTGTCAAGTGTTTTCGCTCGACGATTCCATTCTTGGGTGGTTGGTTTGGCCCTTGTTCCTGTAACTCGAATCCTAGCCCGGTATATCCCATTTTAATGTTACACCATTGTGAACATTACGCCTTTTTTACTCTCTGATCAAGGTTCTCGGCATTGAAAAATCTTCGTAAACTAAATCACACGTGTATATATTGATATTTAAGAGATATACAGTCAAGAAAATCAAGGGCAATGGTGATATATATGCGGATTAGACACCAAAAAAACGCTTAACAAATGGCTACAATTTAAGGAATGTGTTTAGTGACGGCATCAGATTCCTAATTGATGGAGAAAGGTCTGGTGGCAAGAAAAGCTGCTTCTTGGAGGTTGTCAAGTGTTTTCACTCGACGATTGCATTCTTGGATGGTTAACTCAAATCCTTACCCGGTATATCCCATTTTAATCTTACACCATTGTGAACCTTACGCCTTTTTTACTCTCTGATCGAGGTTCTCGGCATTGAAAAATCTTCGTAAACTAAATCACACGTGTATATGTTGATATTTAAGAGATATACAGTCAAGAAAATCAAGGGCAATGGTGATATATATGCGGATTAGACACAAGAAAAAAACACTCAACAAATGGCTACAATTTAAGGAATGTGTTTAGTGACGGCATCAGATTCCTAATTGATGCAGAAAGGTCTGGTGGTAAGAAAAGCTGCTTCTAGGAGGTTGTCAAGTGTTTTCGCTCGACGATTCCATTCTTGGCTGGTTGGTTTGGCACTTGTTCCTGTAACTCGAATCCTAGCCCGGTATATCCTATTTTAGTTTTACACCATTGTGAACCTTACGCCTTTTTTACTCTTTGATAGAGGTTCTCGGCATTGAAAAATCTTCGTAAACTAAATCACACGTGTATATGTTGATATTTTAGAGATATACGGTCAAGAAAATCAAGGGCAATGGTGATACATATGCGGAATAGACACCAAAAAAAAAACACTAAACAAATGGCTACAATTTAAGGAATGTGTTTAGTGACGGCATCAGATTCCTAATTGATGGAGAAAGGTCTGGTGGCAAGAAAAGCTGCTTCTAGGAGGTTGTCAAGTGTTTTCGCTCGACGATTCCATTCTTGGGTGGTTGGTTTGGCCCTTGTTCCTGTAACTCGAATCCTAGCCCGGTATATCCCATTTTAATTTTACACCATTGTGAACCTTACGCTTTTTTTACTCTCTGATCGAGGTTCTCGGCATTGACAAATCTTCGTAAAGTAAATCACACGTGTATATGTTGATATTTAAGAGTTATACAGACAAGAAAATTAAGGGCAATGGTGATATATATGCAGATTAGACACCAAAAAAAACACTCAACAAATGGCTACAATTTAAGAAATGTGTTTAGTAACGGCATCAGATTCCTAATTGATGGAGAAAGGTCTGGTGGCAAGAAAAGCTGCTTCTAGGAGGTTGTCAAGTGTTTTCGCTCGACGATTCCATTCTTGGGTGGTTGGTTTGGCCCTTGTTCCAGTAACTCAAATCCTAGCCCGGTATATCCCATTTTAATGTTACACCATTGTGAACCTTACGCCTTTTTTACTCTCTGATCAAGGTTCTCGGCATTGAAAAATCTTCGTAAACTAAATCACACATGTATATATTCATATTTAAGAGATATACAGTCAAGAAAATCAAGGGAATGGTGATATATATGCGGATTAGACACCAAAAAAAACACTCAACTCATGGCTACAATTTAAGGAATGTGTTTAGTGACGGCATCAGATTCCTAATTGATAGAGAAAGGTCTGGTGGCAAGAAAAGCTGCTTCTAGGAGGTTGTCAAGTGTTTTCGCTCGACGATTCCATTCTTGGGTGGTTGGTTTGACCCCTGTTCCTGTAACTCAAATCCTAGCCCCGTATATCCCATTTTAATCTTACACCAATGTGAACCTTACGCCTTTTTTACTCTCTGATCGAGGTTCTCGGCATTGAAAAATCTTTGTAAACTAAATCACACGTGTATATGTTGATATTTAAGAGATATAAAGTCAAGAAAATCATGGGCAATGGTGATATATATGCGGATTAGACACCAAAAAAAACACTCAACAAATGGCTACAATTTAATGAATGTGTTTAGTGACGGCATCAGATTCCTAATTGATGGAGAATGGTCTGGTGGTAAGAAAAGCTGGTTCTAGTAGGTTGTCAAGTGTTTTCGCTCGACGATTCCATTCTTGGGTGGTTGGTTTGACCCTTTTTCCTGTAACTCGAATCCTAGCCCGGTATATCCCATTTTAATTTTACACCATTGTGAACCTTACGCCTTTTTTACTCTCTGATCGAGGTTCTTGGCATTGAAAAATCTTCGTAAACTAAATCACACGTGTATATGTTGATATTTAAGAGATATACAGTCAAGAAAATCAAGGGCAATGGTGATATATATGCGGATTAGACACCAAAAAAAAACACTCAACAAATGGCTACAATTTAAGGAATGTGTTTAGTGACGGCATCAGATTCCTAATTGATGGAGAAAGGTCTGGTGGCAAGAAAAGCTGCTTCTAGGAGGTTGTCAAGTGTTTTCGCTCGACGATTCCATTCTTGGGTGGTTGGTTTGGCCCTTTTTCCTGTAACTCGAATCCAAGCCCGGTATATCCCATTTTAATTTTACACCATTGTGAACCTTACGCATTTTTTACTCTCTGATCGAGGTTCTCGGCATTGACAAATCTTCGTAAAGTAAATCACACGTGTATATGTTGATATTTAAGAGTTATACAGACAAGAAAATTAAGGGCAATGGTGATATATATGCAGATTAGACACCAAAAAAAAACACTCAACAAATGGCTACAATTTAAGGAATGTGTTTAGTAACGGCATCAGATTCCTAATTGATGGAGAAAGGTCTGGTGGCAAGAAAAGCTGCTTCTAGGAGGTTGTCAAGTGTTTTCGCTCGACGATTCCATTCTTGGGTGGTTGGTTTGGCCCTTGTTCCAGTAACTCAAATCCTAGCCCGGTATATCCCATTTTAATGTTACACCATTGTGAACCTTACGCCTTTTTTACTCTCTGATCAAGGTTCTCGGCATTGAAAAATCTTCGTAAACTAAATCACACATGTATATATTGATATTTAAGAGATATACAGTCAAGAAAATCAAGGGAAATAGTGATATATATGCGGATTAGACACCAAAAAAAACACTCAACTCATGGCTACAATTTAAGGAATGTGTTTAGTGACGGCATCAGATTCCTAATTGATAGAGAAAGGTCTGGTGGCAAGAAAAGCTGCTTCTAGGAGGTTGTCAAGTGTATTCGCTCGACGATTCCATTCTTGGGTGGTTGGTTTGACCCCTGTTCCTGTAACTCAAATCCTAGCCCCGTATATCCCATTTTAATCTTACACCATTGTGAACCTTACGCCTTTTTTACTCTCTGATCGAGGTTCTCGGCATTGAAAAATCTTTGTAAACTAAATCACACGTGTATATGTTGATATTTAAGAGATATACAGTCAAGAAAATCATGGGCAATGGTGATATATATGCGGATTAGACACCAAAAAAAACACTCAACAAATGGCTACAATTTAATGAATGTGTTTAGTGACGGCATCAGATTCCTAATTGATGGAGAATGGTCTGGTGGTAAGAAAAGCTGGTTCTAGTAGGTTGTCAAGTGTTTTCGCTCGACGATTCCATTCTTGGGTGGTTGGTTTGACCCTTTTTCCTGTAACTCGAATCCTAGCCCGGTATATCCCATTTTAATTTTACACCATTGTGAACCTTACGCCTTTTTTACTCTCTGATCGAGGTTCTCTGCATTGAAAAATCTTCGTAAACTAAATCACACGTGTATATGTTGATATTTAAGAGATATACAGTCAAGAAAATCAAGGGCAATGGTGATATATATGCGGATTAGACACAAAAAAAAACACTCAACAAATGGCTACAATTTAAGGAATGTGTTTAGTGACGGCATCAGATTCCTAATTGATGGAGAAAGGTCTGGTGGCAAGAAAAGCTGCTTCTAGGAGGTTGTCAAGTGTTTTCGCTCGACGATTCCATTCTTGGGTGGTTGGTTTGGCCCTTTTTCCTGTAACTCGAATCCATGCCCGGTATATCCCATTTTAATTTTACACCAATGTGAACCTTACGCCTTTTTTACTCTCTGATCGAGGTTCTCGGCATCGAAAACTCTTTGTAAACTAAATCACACGTGTATATGTTGATATTTAAGAGATATACAGTCAAGAAAATCAAGGGCAATGGTGATATATATGCGGATTAGACACAAAAAAAAAACACTCAACAAATGGCTATAATTTAAGGAATGTGTTTAGTGTCGGTGATATGTGAAAAATGCAACATATAAATTACATCAAATGGGGCATAAAACTAACCTTTTTTTAGTACTAATATCGGAAAAAGTGTGTTTTTTTCTTCCTTTTGTATTTTCAGGATTAAATGAGCTCAAATGAAAAAAAGAAGCAAAAAGGCAACTAAATCTAACATAAATACAAGAAAAGGAACAAACGTGGCATGCCCGGTCTCCCCAACAACATCTTCCCAAGCAGAACAAGAGAACAGAAGGCTGAACACGCCCCGTGCTCAATGAGCACGGGGGCGTGCCCAAGTGTCAGCAGAAAAGACAAAGCTGTAGAAGCTTCTATCACCCACCACGGGGGCGTGCTCAGCGGACACGGGGCCGTGGTCAACTCTAAAATTCGCAGAATCTGGGGAAATCTTGATAGTACATATACGCTTCTGCACACGGGGGCGTACCCAACGGACACGGGGGCGTGGTCAACTAATGCAGACAAACTGCAATTAATGAAGAAATAGAAGGAAGGTGGACACGGGGCCGTGCCCGAGCCTCTGTTCAGCCTATAAATAGGGGTGCTTGGCTCATTTGCAAACCATCCATTGGCACACCACCTCTCTCACACTTCACCCACCACCATCACAACACCATCATCCATCACCATCATCCACAACCATCATCCATCGTTCATCGTAGAGTGTGTGAGTCATTTCGGGATCAAAGATTGATCGTAAGAGTTCTTGATAATCAAAGGCCATGTTTGCCTAAGTCTCTTACATCTCTTGGTGAAGACAAGTATCTAGTGTAATACTTTTTATTTTTAATCTTTTCGCACTTTTTATTTGGTTATGTATTAATGACTTTAATAACTAGTTTCTTATGTTGAAGGTGATTATTCCTTATCGTTTGTCCGTGGTGTCTTGGCATTATTTTACTGTCTATATAAAATAAAATATTTTCACCATTCATATCTCCACGGTTTATATGGAGATATGTTGGCTACCTGGTCGGGGGTTAAGGGAACGGTTTGGTAAGAGTCTTGCCTTGTTCAGTGTATAGATCCTGCAAGGACCTGGGTCAAATTTAGTAGGACCTCCTTCAATACCCACCGGTATTGGATGGTGGGGGTCCAAACTCTTTGATCCCCTCATAGGTAAGCTACTATTAATACTTTAACCCGACTACTTAGGACTGTATCCCTGCTGACTCAGACTACTTAGCCGAGGGTAACGTCACCTTCAAAAGAGGGGCCTACCATAATATGCATTAATAACTTAATTAATTATCTTTCAATAATCCGACCCTTTAGGATTGTATCCTTGCTGACTCAAACTATTGGGTTAAAAGAGGGGCCTACTACAATAACTAAGATAATCTCTTAAAAAGTGCAAAAGTGCGGAAATATTTAAAGGTTACACTACACAGGAGTTGGATCCAAGTGATTCATCTTGTCTATCTGTTTTTACTTTTTATTTTATTTTTCAGCATTTTAGTTAGTTTTATTTTTCTTGTTTAAAAACCTTCTTCTAACTTTTGATTTGATTAGACGTTGAGGATAAACCGGTACTAAAACCTCTTGTGTCCTTTGACGACCTCGGTATCTTACCAACACTATACTACGCTCACGATCGGGGCACTTGCCCATATGTGTGTTTAGTGTTAGTAAATATCGTGTTTTATAAATTTAAAACTTGACTAAAAAGTGTAAAAGGGCTTAAAATATACATCAAAAACCAATCACACTACACACGCATCAGGCGGCATCAGATTCCTAATTGATGGAGAAAGGTCCGGTGGCAAGAAAAACTGCTTCTAGGAGGTTGTCAAGTGTTTTCGCTCGACGATTCCATTCTTGGGTGGTTGGTATGGCCCTTGTTCCTGTAACTCGAATACTAGCCGATATATCCCATTTTAATTTTACACCATTGTGAACCTTACGCCTTTTTTACTCTCTGATCGAGGTTCTCGGCATTGAAAAATCTTCGTAAACTAAATCACACGTGTATATGTTGATATTTAAGAGATATACAGTCAAGAAAATCAAGGGCAATGGTGATATATATGCGGATTAGACACAAAAAAAAAACACTCAACAAATGGCTACAATTTAAGGAATGTGTTTAGTGACGGCATCAGATTCCTAATTGATGGAGAAAGGTCTGGTGGTAAGAAAAGCTGCTTCTAGGAGGTTGTCAAGTGTTTTCGCTCGACGATTCCATTCTTGGGTGGTTGGTTTGGCCCTTGTTCCTATAACTCGAACCCTAGCCCGGTATATCCCATTTTAATCTTACACCATTGTGAACCTTACGCCTTTTTTACTCTCTGATCGAGGTTCTCGGCATTGAAAAATCTTCGTAAACTAAATCACACGTGTATATGTTGATATTTAAGAGATATACAGTCAAGAAAATCAAGGGCAATGGTGATATATATGCGGATTAGACACCAAAAAAAAAAAACACTTAACAAATGGCTACAATTTAAGGAATGTGTTTTCTGACGGCATCAGATTCCTAATTGATGGAGAAAGGTCTGGTGGCAAGAAAAGCAGCTTCTAGGAGGTTGTCAAGTGTTTTCGCTCGACGATTCCATTCTTGGGTGGTTGGTTTGGCCCTTGTTCCTGTAACTCGAATCCTAGCCCGGAATATCCCATTTTAATTTTACATCACTGTGAACCTTACGCCTTTTTTACTCTCGGATCAAGGTTCTCGGCGTTGAAAAATCTTCGTATACTAAATCACACGTGTATATGTTGATATTTAAGAGATATATAGTCAAGAAAATCAAGGGCAATGGTGATATATATGCGGATTAGACACAAAAAAAAATTAACAAATGGCTACAATTTAAGGAATGTGTTTAGTGACGTCATCAGATTCCTAATTGATGGAGAAAGGTCTGGTGGTATGAAAAGCCGCTTCTAGGAGGTTGTCAAGTGTTTTCGCTCGATGATTCCATTCTTGGGTGGTTGGTTTGGCCCTTGTTCCTGTAACTCGAATCCTAGCCCGGTATATCCCATTTTAATTTTACACCATTGTGAACCTTACGCCTTTTTTACTCTCTGATCGAGGTTCTCGGCATTGAAAATTCTTCGTAAACTAAATCACACGTGTATATGTTGATATTTAAGAGATATACAGTCAAGAAAACCAAGGGCAATAGTGATATATATGCGGATTAGACACAAAAAAAAAACACTCAACAAATGGCTACAATTTAAGGAATGTGTTTAGTGACGGCATCAGATTCCTAATTAATGGAGAAAGGTCTGGTGGTAAGAAAAGCCGCTTCTAGGAGGTTGTCAAGTGTTTTCGCTCGACGATTGCATTCTTGGGTGGTTGGTTTGGCCCTTGTTCCTGTAACTCGAATCCTAGCCCGGTATATCCCATTTTAATTTTACACCATTGTGAACCTTACGCCTTTTTTACTCTCTGATCGAGGTTCTCGGCATTGAAAATTCTTTGTAAACTAAATCACACGTGTTTATGTTGATATTTAAGAGATATACAGTCAAAAAATCAAGGGCAATGGTATTATATATGCGGATTAGACACAAAAAAAACACTCAACAAATGGCTACAATTTAAGGAATGTGTTTAGTGATGGCATCAGATTCCTAATTAATGGAGAAAGGTCTGGTGGTAAGAAAAGCTGCTTCTATGAGGTTTTCAAGTGTTTTCGCTCGACGATTCCATTCTTGGGTGGTTGGTTTGGCCCTTGTTCCTGTATCTCGAATCCGGGCCTGGTATTCCCATTTTAATTTTACACCATTGTGAACCTTACGCCTTTTTTACTCTCTGATCGAGGTTCTCGGCATTGAAAAATCTTCGTAAACTAAATCACACGTGTATATGTTGACATTTAAGAGATATACAGTCAAGAAAATCAAGGGCAATGGTGATATATATGCGGATTAGACACCAAAAAAGAAACACTCAACAAATGGCTACAATTTAAGGAATGTGTTTAGTGACGGCATCAGATTCCTAATTGATGGAGAAAGGTCGGGTGGCAAGAAAAGCTGCTTCTAGAAGGTTGTCAAGTGTTTTCGCTCGACGATTCCATTCTTGGGTGGTTGGTTTGGCCCTTGTTCCTGTAACTCGAATCCTAGCCCGGTATATCCCATTTTAATTTTACACCATTGTGAACCTTACGCCTTTTTTATTCTCTGATCAAGGTTCTCGGCATTGAAAAATCTTCGTAAACTAAATCACACGTGTATATGTTGATATTTAAGAGATATACAGTCAAGAAAATCAGGGGCAATGGTGATATATATGCGGATTAGACACCAAAAAAAAACACTCAACAAATAGCTACAATTTAAGGAATGTGTTTAGTGACGGCATCAGATTCCTAATTGATAGAGAAAGGTCTGGTGGTAAGAAAAGCCGCTTCTAGGAGGTTGTCAAGTGTTTTTGCTCGACGATTCCATTCTTGGGTGGTTGGTTTGGCCCTTGTTCCTGTAACTCGAATCCTAGCCCCGTATATCCCATTTTAATTTTACACCATTGTGAACCTTACGCCTTTTTTACTCTCTGATCAAGGTTTTCGGCATTGAAAAATCTTCGTAAACTAAATCACACGTGTATATGTTGATATTTAAAAGATATACAGTCAAGAAAATCTAGGGCAATGGTGATATATATGCGGATTAGACACCAAAAAAAAACACTAAACAAATGGCTACAATTTAAGGAATGAGTTTAGTTACGGTATCAAATTCCTAATTGATGGAGAAAGGTCAGGTGGTAAGAAAAGCTGCTTCTAGGAGGTTGTCAAGTGTTTTCGCTCGACGATTCCATTCTTGGCTGGTTGGTTTGGCCATTGTTCCTGTAACTCGAATCCTAGCCCGGTATATCCCATTTTAGTTTTACACCATTGTGAACCATACGCATTTTTTACTCTCTGATCGAGGTTCTCGGCATTGAAAAATCTTAGTAAACTAAATCACACGTGTATATGTTGACATTTAAGAGATATACAGTCAAGCAAATCAAGGGCAATGGTGACATATATGCAGATTAGACACAAAAAAAAAACACTCAACAAATGGCTACAATTTAAGGAATGTGATTAGTGACGGCATCAGATTCCTAATTGATGGAGAAAGGTCTGGTGGCAAGAAAAGCTGCTTCTAGGAGGTTGTCAAGTGTTTTCGCTCGACGATTCTATTCTTGCGTGGTTGGTTTGGCCCTTGTTCTTGTAACTCGAATCCTAGCCCGGTATATCCCATTTTAATTTTACACAATTGTGAACCTTACGCCATTTTTACTCTCTGATCGAGGTTCTCGGCATTGAAAAATCTTCGTAAACTAAATCACACATGTATATGTTGATATTTAAGAGATATACAGTCAAGAAAATCAAGGGCAATGGTGATATATATGCGGATTCGACACCAAAAAAAAAACTTAACAAATGGCTACAATTTAAAGAATGTGTTTAGTGACGGCATCAGATTCCTAATTGATGGAGAAAGGTCTGGTGGCAAGAAAAGCTGCTTCTAGGAGGTTGTCAAATGTTTTCGCTCGATGATTCCATTCTTGGGTGGTTGGTTTGGCCCTTGTTCCTGTAACTCGAATCCTAGCCTGGTATATCCCATTTTAATTTTACACCAGTGTGAACCTTACACCTTTTTTACTCTCTGATCGAGGTTCTCGGCATTGAAAAATCTTCGTAAACTAAATCACACGTGTATATGTTGATATTTAAGAGATATACAGCCAAGAAAATCAAGGGCAATGGTGATATATATGCGGATTAGACACCAAAAAAAACTCTCAACAAATGGCTACAATTTAAGGAATGTGTTTAGTGACGGCATCAGATTCCTAATTGATGGAGGAATGTCTGGTGGCAAGAAAAACTGCTTTTAGGAGGTTGTCAAGTGTTTGCGCTCGACGATTCCATTCTTGGGTGGTTGGTTTAGCCCTTGTTCCAGTAACTCGAATCCAAGCCCGGTATATCCCATTTTAATTTTACACCATTGTGAACCTTACGCCTTTTTTACTCTCTGATCGAGGTTCTCGGCATTGAAAAATCTTCGTAAACTAAATCACACATGTATATGTTGATATTTAAGAGATATACAGTCAAGAAAATCAAGGGAAATGGTGATATATATGCGGATTAGACACCAAAAAAAACACTCAACAAATTGCTACAATTTTAGGAATGTGTTTAGTGACGGCATCAGATTCCTAATTGATGGAGAAAGGTCTGGTGGTAAGAAAAGCTGCTTCTAGGAGGTTGTCAAGTGTTTTTGCTCGACGATTCCATTCTTGGGTGGTTGGTTTGGCCCTTGTTCCTGTAACTCGAATCCTAGCCCGGAATATCCCATTTTCATTTTACACCATTGTGAACCTTACGCCTTTTTTACTCTCTGATCGAGGTTCACGGCATTGAAAAATCTTCGTAAACTAAATCACACGTGTATATGTTGACATTTAAGAGATATACAGTCAAGAAAATCAAAGGCAATGGTGATATATATGCGGACTAGACTCCAAAAAAAACACTCAACAAATGGCTACAATTTAAAGAATGTGTTTAGTGATGGCATCAGATTCCTAATTGATGGAGGAAGGTCTGGTGGCAAGAAAAACTGCTTTTAGGAGGTTGTCAAGTGTTTGCGCTTGACGATTCCATTCTTGGGTGGTTGGTTTAGCCCTTGTTCCAGTAACTCGAATCCTAGCCCGTTATATCCCATTTTAATTTTACACCATTGTGAACCTTACGCCTTTTTTACTCTCTGATCGAGGTTCCCGGCATTGTAAAATCTTCGTAAACTAAATCACACGTGTATATGTTGATATTTAAGAGATATACAGTCAAGAAAATCAAGGGCAATGGTGATATATATGCGGATTAGACACCAAAAAAAACACTCAACAAATGGCTACAATTTAAGGAATGTGCTTAGTGACGGCATCAGATTCCTAATTGATGGAGAAAGGTCTGGTGGCAAGAAAAGCTGCTTCTAGGAGGTTGTCAAGTGTTTTCGCTCGACCATTCCATTCTTGGGTGGTTGGTTTGGCCCTTGTTCCTGTAACTCGAATCCTAGCCCGGTATATCCCATTTTAATTTTACACAATTGTGAAACTTACGCCATTTTTACTCTCTGATCGAGGTTCTCGGCATTGAAAAATCTTCGTAAACTAAATCACACATGTATATGTTGATATTTAAGAGATATACAGTCAAGAAAATCAAGGGCAATGGTGATATATATGCGGATTCGACACCAAAAAAAAAACACTTAACAAATGGCTACAATTTAAAGAATGTGTTTAGTGACGGCATCAGATTCCTAATTGATGGAGAAAGGTCTGGTGGCAAGAAAAGCTGCTTCTAGGAGGTTTTCAAATGTTTTCGCTCGATGATTCCATTCTTGGGTGGTTGGTTTGGCCCTTGTTCCTGTAACTCGAATCCTATCCTGGTATATCCCATTTTAATTTTACACCATTGTGAACCTTACACCTTTTTTACTCTCTGATCGAGGTTCTCGGCATTGAAAAATCTTCGTAAACTAAATCACACATGTATATGTTGATATTTAAGAGATATACAGTCAAGAAAATCAAGGGCAATGGTGATATATATGCGGATTCGACACCAAAAAAAAACACTTAACAAATGGCTACAATTTAAGGAATGTGTTTAGTGACGGCATCAGATTCCTAATTGATGGAGAAAGGTCTGGTGGCAAGAAAAGCTGCTTCTAGGAGGTTTTCAAATGTTTTCGCTCGATGATTCCATTCTTGGGTGGTTGGTTTGGCCCTTGTTACTGTAACTCGAATCCTAGCCCGGTATATCCCATTTTAATTTTACACCATTGTGAACCTTACGCCTTTTTTACTCTCTGATCGAGGTTCTCGGCATTGAAAAATCTTCGTAAACTAAATCACACGTGTATATGTTGATATTTAAGAGATATACAATCAAGAAAATCAAGGGAAATGGTGATATATATGCGGATTAGACACCAAAAAAAAAACACTCAACAAATTGCTACAATTTTAGGAATGTGTTTAGTGACGGCATCAGATTCCTAATAGATGGAGAAAGGTCTGGTGGTAAGAAAAGCTGCTTCTAGGAGGTTGTCAAGTGTTTTTGCTCGACGATTCCATTCTTGGGTGGTTGGTTTGGCCCTCGTTCCTGTAACTCGAATCCTAGCCCGGAATATCCCATTTTCATTTTACACCATTGTGAACCTTACGTCTTTTTTACTCTCTGATCAAGGTTCTCGGCATTGAAAAATCTTCATAAACTAAATCACACGTGTATATATTGACATTTAAGAGATATACAGTCAAGAAAATCAAGTGCAATGGTGATATATATGCGGACTAGACTCCAAAAAAAACACTCAACAAATGGCTACAATTTAAGGAATGTGTTTAGTGATGGCATCAGATTCCTAATTGATGGAGAAAGGTCTGGTGGTAAGAAAAGCTACTTCTAGGAGGTTGTCAAGTGTTTTCGCTCGATGATTCCATTCTTGGGTGGTTGGTTTGACCCTTGTTCCTATAACTCGAATCCTAGCCTGGTATATCCCATTTTAATTTTACACCATTGTGAACCTTACGCCTTTTTTACTCTCTGATCGAGGTTCCCGGCATTGTAAAATCTTCGTAAACTAAATCACACGTGTATATGTTAATATTTAAGAGATATACAGTCAAGAAAATCAAGGGCAATGGTGATATATATGCGGATTAGACACACAAAAAACACTCAACAAATGGCTACAGTTTAAGGAATGTGTTTAGTGACGGCATCAGATTCCTAAATGATGGAGAAAGGTCTGGGGTAAGAAAAGCTGCTTCTAGGAGGTTGTTAAGTGTTTTCGCTTGACGATTCCATTGTTGGGTGGTTGGTTTGGCCCTTGTTCCTGTAACTCGAATCCTAGCCCGGTATATCCCATTTTAATCTTACACCATTGTGAACCTTACGCCTTTTTTACTCTCTAATCGAGGTTCTCGGCATTGAAAAATCTTCGTAAACTAAATCACACATGTATATGTTGATATTTAAGAGATATACAGTCAAGAAAATCAAGGGCAATGGTGATATATATGCGGATTCGACACCAAAAAAAAACACTTAACAAATGGCTACAATTTAAAGAATGTGTTTAGTGACGGCATCAGATTCCTAATTGATGGAGAAAGGTCTGGTGGCAAGAAAAGCTGCTTCTAGGAGGTTTTCAAATGTTTTCGCTCGATGATTCCATTCTTGGGTGGTTGGTTTGGCCCTTGTTCCTGTAACTCGAATCCTAGCCCGGTATATCCCATTTTAATTTTACACAATTGTGAACCTTACGCCATTTTTACTCTCTGATCGAGGTTCTCGGCATTGAAAAATCTTCGTAAACTAAATCACACATGTATATGTTGATATTTAAGAGATATACAGTCAAGAAAATCAAGGGCAATGGTGATATATATGCGGATTCGACACCAAAAAAAAAACACTTAACAAATGGCTACAATTTAAAGAATGTGTTTAGTGATGGCATCAGATTCCTAATTGATGGAGAAAGGTCTGGTGGCAAGAAAAGCTGCTTCTAGGAGGTTGTCAAGTGTTTTCGCTCGACGATTCCATTCTTGGGTGGTTGGTTTGGCCCTTGTTCCTGTAACTCGAATCCTAGCCCGGTATATCCCATTTTAATTTTACACAATTGTGAACCTTACGCCATTTTTACTCTCTGATCGAGGTTCTCGGCATTGAAAAATCTTCGTAAACTAAATCACACATGTATATGTTGATATTTAAGAGATATACAGTCAAGAAAATCAAGGGCAATGGTGATATATATGCGGATTCGACACCAAAAAAAAAACACTTAACAAATGGCTACAATTTAAAGAATGTGTTTAGTGACGGCATCAGATTCCTAATTGATGGAGAAAGGTCTGGTGGCAAGAAAAGCTGCTTCTAGGAGGTTGTCAAATGTTTTCGCTCGATGATTCCATTCTTGGGTGGTTGGTTTGGCCCTTGTTCCTGTAACTCGAATCCTATCCTGGTATATCCCATTTTAATTTTACACCATTGTGAACCTTACACCTTTTTTACTCTCTGATCGAGGTTCTCGGCATTGAAAAATCTTCGTAAACTAAATCACACATGTATATGTTGATATTTAAGAGATATACAGTCAAGAAAATCAAGGGCAATGGTGATATATATGCGGATTCGACACCAAAAAAAAACACTTAACAAATGGCTACAATTTAAGGAATGTGTTTAGTGACGGCATCAGATTCCTAATTGATGGAGAAAGGTCTGGTGGCAAGAAAAGCTGCTTCTAAGAGGTTGTCAAATGTTTTCGCTCGATGATTCCATTCTTGGGTGGTTGGTTTGGCCCTTGTTCCTGTAACTCGAATCCTATCCTGGTATATCCCATTTTAATTTTACACCATTGTGAACCTTACACTTTTTTTACTCTCTGATCGAGGTTCTCGGCATTGAAAAATCTTCGTAAACTAAATCACACGTGTATATGTTGATATTTAAGAGATATACAGCCAAGAAAATCAAGGGCAATGGTGATATATATGCGGATTAGACACCAAAAAAAACACTCAACAAATGGCTACAATTTAAGGAATGTGTTTAGTGACGGCATCAGATTCCTAATTGATGGAGGAAGGTCTGGTGGCAAGAAAAACTACTTTTAGGAGGTTGTCAAGTGTTTGCGCTCGACGATTCCATTCTTGGGTGGTTGGTTTAGCCCTAGTTCCTGTAACTCGAATCCTAGCCCGGTATATCCCATTTTAATTTTACACCATTGTGAACCTTACGCCTTTTTTACTCTCTGATCGAGGTTCTCGGCATTGAAAAATCTTCGTAAACTAAATCACACGTGTATATGTTGATATTTAAGAGATATACAGTCAAGAAAATCAAGGGAAATGGTGATATATATGCGGATTAGACACCAAAAAAAACACTCAACAAATTGCTACAATTTTAGGAATGTGTTTAGTGACGGCATCAGATTCCTAATAGATGGAGAAAGGTCTGGTGGTAAGAAAAGCTGCTTCTAGGAGGTTGTCAAGTGTTTTTGCTCGACGATTCCATTCTTGGGTGGTTGGTTTGGCCCTCGTTCCTGTAACTCGAATCCTAGCCCGGAATATCCCATTTTCATTTTACACCATTGTGAACCTTACGTCTTTTTTACTCTCTGATCAAGGTTCTCGGCATTGAAAAATCTTCATAAACTAAATCACACGTGTATATGTTGACATTTAAGAGATATACAGTCAAGAAAATCAAGTGCAATGGTGATATATATGCGGACTAGACTCCAAAAAAAACACTCAACAAATGGCTACAATTTAAGGAATGTGTTTAGTGATGGCATCAGATTCCTAATTGATGGAGAAAGGTCTGGTGGTAAGAAAAGCTACTTCTAGGAGGTTGTCAAGTGTTTTCGCTCGATGATTCCATTCTTGGGTGGTTGGTTTGACCCTTGTTCCTATAACTCGAATCCTAGCCTGGTATATCCCATTTTAATTTTACACCATTGTGAACCTTACGCCTTTTTTACTCTCTGATCGAGGTTCCCGGCATTGTAAAATCTTCGTAAACTAAATCACACGTGTATATGTTAATATTTAAGAGATATACAGTCACGAAAATCAAGGGCAATGGTGATATATATGCGGATTAGACACAAAAAAACACTCAACAAATGGCTACAGTTTAAGGAATGTGTTTAGTGACGGCATCAGATTCCTAAATGATGGAGAAAGGTCTGGGGTAAGAAAAGCTGCTTCTAGGAGGTTGTTAAGTGTTTTCGCTTGACGATTCCATTGTTGGGTGGTTGGTTTGGCCCTTGTTCCTGTAACTCGAATCCTAGCCCGGTATATCCCATTTTAATCTTACACCATTGTGAACCTTACGCCTTTTTTACTCTCTAATCGAGGTTCTCGACATTGAAAAATCTTCGTAAACTAAATCACACGTGTATATGTTGATATTTAAGAGATATACAGTCAAGAAAATCAAGGGCAATGGTTATATATATGCGGATTAGACACCTAAAAAAACACTCAACAAATGGCTACAATTTAAGGAATGTGTTTAGTGACGGCATCAGATTCCTAATTGATGGAGAAAGGTCTGGTGGTAAGAAAAGCTGCTTCTAGGAGGTTGTCAAGTGTTTTTGCTCGACGATTCCATTCTTGGGTGGTTGGTTTGGCCCTTGTTCCTGTAACTCGAATCCTAGCCCGGAATATCCCATTTTCATTTTACACCATTGTGAACCTTACGCCATTTTCATTTTACACCATTTGGGGCACCAATGTTTTGTTTGGACACGGGCTTGGAAGCCTGTTTTCCCTGCCCATTTTGGGTAGCCTTTAGGCCTGGTTTTAGGACTTGCTTAGTACCTTGGACTGCCCGCTGAAAATTAAAACCCGAACCACTCTTTGATGTACTAACAGTTGCACCTTTGTTAGGCTGGCCCCTACTATGATCAGCCCCTTTACCACCTTTTTTAACCTCTTCCGAATGCTGCTCTCCACTGTTAATAATACTTTTACCTATATTTGTAGCAGCCTTACTATTCTTCTTTCTCGTAACTTGAGTGTATCGCCCGTCACTATTAATTGGTTTATTAGTATCATCAACAGTATTGGGGGTAGGAGTACTAGTGGCAGCCATTTTACGGGATTCCTCCTCTGTTCTAGGGCGAGCTTTACAAGCTAACAATGAATGACCAAAGACTTGACAAAAAGAGCAAACTGACGGTTTCCATTGGTATGTGACTTGTAACACTCCCACACGGGCAGCCCTATTATCTCCTGACGGGAATTCCACTTCAACCTCACTAGGCAGATTAGACGCCGCCTTAGCTTCAACTAAGACCCTAGCATACCCCAGCTTCCCCGTTTGCTCTAGAACCTGATTTTGAGTAACTTTTTCTAGTAACAAGGGCCGTCCTATACCACTAAAAATTTTGCTCAGGCCAATGTCGGTCCAAAATTCCAACGGAACATTATGGATGGTAACCCAGATATGGATGGTTTTCGGCTCAATTTTCTCTAAGCATAGGCCCGGTTCCCACTTGTTCACAAATAGAGGTACGTTATTAACCATCCACGGTCCATTTTCAAGAACTTCGTTCAATCCCTTTTCACTAAAGAATTTGAAATAAAAGAAACCAGTACTACTTTTAGTGATCTCTGCAATATCATAAGCCCTCCAAAGGTGTTTAAGACATCGATTAACGACATTAAAATCCATGGATGTGCCAATGAAATAACCATACAAGTGCAGCGAATAAGCTTTTGCGGCATGAGAAAAATCATCTTTAGAAAAAGATAACTCGACACTTACCCTCTGGAGTGATGACAGGAGGTATGTATTCCAGACGGATATTCCCAGTAGCATCATTACGCCTTATCTGGTCTGCATAGGACAGGCATGTAGCTGTCTGCTTCTGCCAGACATTACCTACCCCCTTTGTACTACTTTCGGAATTCTGCATAACAGCTCCCAAATTCTGCTGCAACTCCTTCTGAGCAGTATTATTATCAGCATTATAAAAATTCCCAAGTTGCCCCTGCAGCGTGGCAGCCCCAGAAGCTGCTGTTTCCTCAATCATATCTTCATCCGACTCCTCGGAGTGGACCGAAACAAGTTCTACATCAACCTGTTGCATAGTTTTAGCCGAACCAGAAGCAGTATTACCTGCTGAAACCTCTGGTGGTTGTTCTTTTTGAGCAGTGACAGCAACACCAGTAGTAGCCCTAGGATTATCAGTACTCATATCCTGTTGATGTTCCCCAATGGTGTTATATGAAATATCTCCTTCCGGACTGCCAGAATGAACCATCTCCTGCTGGTTGCTATTTGTCACTTGAGGGGTATTTTTTATAAACTCTTTGACACGTAAATCGGACAACATGGGACTGAACTTAACTGATTTCTTCTGCTTCCGAACTGCACCAAATCCAGCAATCTGAACAGAATTCTGTTTGGAACGAGACTTGGTGGTACGATTGATGCCATGGTTTTTGTCAAATTCCCGCTGAAGGCTAGCATCCTGAGCAACGTGTTGGGCGCGAATGGCATCTAATTCTGGATCCCCTGAAGAATGCTTCAGACCCCTGCCTCTAATGTTTCGAACATTTTTCTTCGGTGACCCAGATTTGGGTTTTGCTAAAGTAGCATCGTTAACCGCCCCTCCTTCCGACTGTATTTCCAGCCCCAAATCTGGTGATTTTTGGAATTTAACACCCACAGTCGGACTCGAGACATGGTTAGGGTTCGTACCTGATGATGCTGGCTTCGAATTCGCTGCAATAGGGTTATAGATGGGTATGGAATCACTAAGCATCTGAGTGGGATTAACGATTTCATCAGGGTTCTTGGGTATTGAGTTCCAATGAGCAGAGCCTTGAACCTCTTTATGGGGTGGCGGCTGGTGAAAACCATTCTCATTAAGCTCCAAACTCATACCACCTTCTGCATATGAGTTGAATGAAGGATCAGGAGGTTCATCAGGAGGGATTAGAGGAGGTTTTAGTGGGATTTGATCCACCAATGAAGAGTTTTCGGACATGGGGGAAGTAGAGGCGTAGAGAGCAGATTCTAGAGAGAGAAAGAAGAGAGAGAAAAAAATTGAGCAAACGAAAAATCTTAGGGTTTAGGGTTTTTAGGGTTTTTAGGGTTTAGGGTTTAGGGTTAGGGGTTAGGGGTTAGGGTTTAGGGTTTAGGGTTTAGGGTTTAGGGGTTAGGGGTTAGGGTTTAGGGTTTAGGGTTTAGGGTTTAGGGTTTATGGTTTTGGGTTTAGGGTTTAGGGTTTAGGGGTTAGGGGTTAGGGTTTAGGGTTTAGGGGTTTAGGGGTTAGGGGTTAGGGTTTTAGGGTTTTAGGGTTTAGGGTTTAGGGTATTTATTTTTTGGGTAAAAGGGCATCGCCCGGCAAACACTATATAGAAAACAAAAACAAATTACAACTTTAAGGGGGGCATTCCCCCCTCTTCGTCACCCGAAACATGCTCCGGGGACCAAAAATAAGAAACCATAAGGCCAACACTAGGAGTACACAAAAACCTAGCGTTACAATGAATAATAATTCGGTCCCTATAACTAGAAAAAACATTAGGCAGCCCATACACGTAGGGTGGCCCACAAAACATCGGATCTCTAAGGTCCACTTTAGTAATCATCTTTAGGTTGCACCATCGCATACAGTGATGCCCCAAGTCTTCAACAATTAGATAGAAGGTCCATATGATGGTGTTAGCAACAACGCCACTACACGGCCCATACAGCGCCCAATACAAGCAGAACATGGCTTTTAGATCAAACATATTAATGATGAACAGACAAAGTTGGGCCATTCTGCTGCACCACATACCAAACCCACTGACTGGGCCCTAAGGCCCAACTGATGTAACAAGGGGGCCTAAAGGAGCGAACCCAGACTAGATCCTGGACAAACCCGGAGGATAACGCGCAATACGTGGTAGACCACATCACGGCTGGAACTAAAAAGATGAACCCCGATCCTTGAAACGAACCCGGGCCTGCAGCTGGATCACAAACTCGGACCACAAGCACAAACAGTAACCAGGGACCGGATATGGAAGAACCGGAAGCCAAAAATATGCTCAAAACCTGGAACGAGCTGGAAACAGAACCGGCCCACAATCTCAAGGGGACATATATCCAACTCTTTGTCTTCAGCAGCCCTACCATAAACCTGAGGAAATTGCAGAATTTGGCAGTGCAGAACATCAAAGTTTTGACAAGCTGAATAATTACCAGAATGCCCCTATTGCTGCAAATAATCCTGCTGTACTTGTATACCCAGTGCAGCAACTCAGCAGCCTGATGCCACCAGCTCTCAACTGTACCAAACAAAACAGTCGTCGACAGAAAAAGACCCCACAGCATCAAACAGTTGCAAATCTTCATCAGCAGCTCACACACTTTGCAGTTTTTAACCCGGAGCTTTAATCCTTCAGTACAAAAAACCATAGAATCTTCCAATTTGGCAATATGTAATATGTGCTGCACCCTGTCCCAACCCATAAAACCATCAGCCCCACCCGAAAATAAAAACAGAAATAAACAATTAGCAGGCCAAGTAATGCAGAAGGTGGGATTGGACTTGGGGTTATGGAACAAAGGGGGGTTCAACCGAAACGACTTCACCCCAAGCCCGTCCTGCCTTATAACTCCCAGGCTTGTGTGTATCCCCATCACACTTAGAAGACCTAAACCACCAGAATGGCTCCATCTCACATGCCAAAGTAAAACAGTAGCGAAGGGTAAAATTGTCAAAAAATTCCCTAAAGACCAAAGAAGAAGAAGAGGGACAAACACAAACACCTGATAACTCCAAGAAAATCTAGGAAAGGTTTCTACCCTCCACCCCCTTATGACTTCAGCCCAACCCATAATGATCCCACCCCAAAGAAACAACAGGAGCAGCAAACACCCAACCCCCTGCCCACCCCTGGAAAGATCAGACATATATCTCCTGACTGCATAAGCACTGTAGGGAGAGCCACACCAGGCAACACCCCAAACTAGCCCATGCTTCCCACGATAACTGCAATAAAAAGCAAGCAAACTGCCCCAGCCCCCCAAACCCAACCTCAAAATAAAATAAAAGTGTAAAGTGAGTAAGTAAAGGATTTTCATGAGATGTGTGATTCGCTTCTCAACCCACTGCAACTCATCCCTGTAAAAAAGAAACCCCAAGGCATTTCCAGCCAAACAGCATAATCTCCGAACCCAGTACCTATACAGATGACAATCATTCATTGGTGCAGAAAAGGTTTTTGGTACCGAAGCTTCCATTGGACATTTTGAAGGTCCCAAACTCTGGCTACCTCAAGAGTAGCAGCAGACTTAAAAAGGGGCAGCCCCAACAGACGGAGTTTGACAGCATCAGTTATCAGTTTTCCAACCTCAGCAGCCTCCCTAGTCTTAGACTCATGGATACGACGGTTCCTTTCTTGCCAAATGTAATACACCGAGGCACCGAGCACCAATCGATTTATTATAGACCAAACTGAGCTGTTTTGAAGCATGTTGCACATGTAGGGGATTATATTGTTCCAAGTCTCAGGCATATTACCCCACCTAGTCCACTTACCCATTTCCTTCCACACATGGTTAGGGAAATCGCACTCAAAAAACAGATGATCGTGGCTATCAGGCACTACTTTACAAAACGGGCATCGTAATCCATCCATTCCCTGCCACACACCCACAATATCATTGGTTTTAAGTTTCTGTTGTGTTGCCAGCCACAGTATAAATGCATGCGGGGGAATGTTTTGGTTAAACCAGACAACGTTAACCCAGGGCACTGCACTTCCCTGCTGTTGGAGATCATTCCAAGCATTACTAACTGTAAATGGGAGGAAATCCCCAGATGAAGTTTTCCAAACAACCCGGTCCTTTGTGTGGTTGATGAGAGGGCAGGGGTGGGCCACTATGTCAGGGAAACGCTCCTGCCAGTCCACTGGTAACTTCCACACCCCTTCTTCAACGATATCTGCCACTTTGTCGTGCCTCGACAATTCACCTTCAGCCACGTTACGATAAGTGAGGATCCTGCATAGGGGGCCTAACGGGTGCCAGTTGTCAAACCAGGCTGAGGTATCCCGACCATTCTCAATTCGGTGAATAATATGGTCTCTTATGCTGGACCTAAAATTCAAAATTTGCCTCCAGCTCCAGCTAGTATCATCCTTGCAATTATATTCCCAAAAGTTGCTATTATGGAGCCTGTACATATACACCCACTTGACCCATAGAGAGTCTTTCCTAGTAATAATGTTCCAAGTATGTTTCGAGATGAGGGCATTGTTCCAAGTTCGGAGCAGTTTAATCCCCAGCCCTCCATTTTGCATAGGCTTACATACCTCTTTCCATTTTACTTTTGCTTTACCCCGTTTCGTATCTCCATGGCACCACAAGAATCCCCGCATAAGTTTTTCAAGATCCTTAGTCACAGCAACCGGAAGGATGAAGACTGAAGACCAGAACACATGTAGAGAATTCAGCACCGAGTTAACAAGTTGCAACCGACCTGCAAAGGACAAGGCTTTATTTTCCCAGTCCCCTATCTTTCTTTTGACTTTATCAATGAGAGGTTGGCAGTCTCTCTGTTTCAGGCGAGTGGAGATAAGGGGGACTCCTAAGTATTTGACCGGGAGCTCTCCAACTTGAAAGGGGATCTGACTGTTAATACTTTCCTGTATAACTGGCTCCACATTACTAAAGAAAATTGTACTCTTTGGAATGCTAGGAGTGAGACCAGACACCACACGGAACTCCTCCATGGCATCCATCAGGACCCCAACAGAGTGGCTATCTCCATAACAAAAGAGAAATAAATCATCGGCAAAGCAAAGATGGGTGAGGCCCACTTCTTTACACCGCCAATGATACCTGAAATCCGGGTCATTCACAACCTTTCTTTTGATCATAAGCGTGAGGATTTCCATGACAATGGTGAACAGGTAGGGGGACATGGGGTCTCCTTGCCTGAGACCTCTTTTCCCCGGGAAGAAACCTTTATGTTCACCGTTGATGGCTATAGTGAACGAGGGGGAGGTAACATAACTCATGATCCACGTGATCATACGGGAGGGAAACCCAAAGTGAGACAGGCTTGCTTTCAAAAAACCCCACTCCACCGTATCATACGCCTTTTGGATGTCTATTTTGAAAGCACACCTTGGTTGTTTATCATCCCTATGGTAGTTCCTCATAAGCTCCTGAGTGAGCAGGATGTTGTCACTTATTTGGCGGCCAGGAATGAAGGCACATTGATTTTCGTCTATGATGTGAGGAAGAGCTCCCTTAATACGGTTGGTAATGATTTTGGTAATGCACTTGTAAATGACGTTACAGCAAGCAATAGGTCTAAAATCCGAGGCCTTTTTTGGCGTATCAATTTTTGGGACCATGGCTAGTACTGTAGTATTGACCTCCTTCAACAATTTCCCATTTTGGAAGAAATCCTTAATAGCCTTACATACAGTTTCACCGATGATGGGCCACGCCACTTTAAAGAATTTGGCAGAATACCCATCTGGGCCAGGGGCCTTATTATCATCAATATCAAACATAGCAGACTTTATCTCTTCAGTAGACACCGTGCGTTCCATAAAATTTGCTTGATCTGGGGGAATGGTTTTAGAAAACAAAGTTTCCGGGTTAGAAATAGGCAGAACATCCACAGACTGACCAAGGATCTGTTGAAAATGGAGAATGAACTGATCTGCCACTTGCTGCCCCGAAAAGACTTCACCATTTTAATTTTCAACACTGTGGATCCGATTCCTGCTCTGATTGGCTTTAACAGCTCTATGGAAGAATTTCGTGTTGTGGTCACCTTCTTTGAGCCATAAAACCTTAGCCTTCTGAGCTAAAAATAACTCTTCATCCCGAACCGCTTCATTGTAAGCATTAAGATAGACGCCTTCCTCTTCCCGAAGGAGCGAGTTCAAGGGATCCATAGCCACATCCAGCTGAATACTTTCCAATTCTTTCTTCAAGCGAACAACTTTTTCAAACAGGTTGCCCTGATTAAAATTGATTTTCCTCACTTCCTTTTTCATCATCTTTAATTTGGACACCAAAGCAAACATGGCATGGCCCCGGATACTCCTGTTCCACACCTCAACCACCCGTGGCAAAAATTCATCCTTATGCACAATATAATTAGGGAATTTAAACGGTTTAGGCTTAGGGCAGGGAACCTCTGGGATAGAAATGACAATGGGGGTATGGTCTGACTTTAGGAAAGGGAGGAACACGGCATTAGCAAGGGGGAAGTCCACTAGAAACTGGTGGTTCGACAGGGCCCTATCCAGTTTTTTTAGCAACCCATCAGCTGAGCCTGGGCTTTTGTTCCATGTAAACGGCAGCCCAGTCATACACAAATCATCAATCTCCAACTCATTAAAACAATCACGGATCTCCGTCATGCTACTAGTAACCAGCGAGCTACCAATGGACCTTTCAGAAGGGTTAAGGATGGCATTGAAGTCACCCAGCATGGCCCACGGGTGGCTGCCAACAGCAGCTTTATGACAGCACAGAGATTCCTAGCACTCCCTACGAGGGTACATACGGTGGTGGGCGTAAACGAACGAGCAGAAAAAACCCTTGGAACCATTCAGGGGCTCAATGAAACAATGGATCACCTGGGGATGTCTTTCCATAATCATTACATTAACAAGCCGAGGGTTCCAGCTTATAACGATCCGACATCTGCCCCTACACACAGAAGCATTCGAGTCCCAGTCCCAATTTCCAAACACCTGATTACATATGCTGGACAACTTTGAACTGGACAACTGAGTCTCAAGCACCCCACACACACTATAATCACTAGCAGCCAGATGGTTTATCAGATGCTTTTGGTTTGTGGCATTCGACATACCACGGATATTCCATGCAGTGAGCTTTAACACCATTTAAACAGTTGGAGAGGAGGAGCTATCCTTGGTCTTTACATTACCAACTTTCCCATCGCCTACACGGTTTGTAATAAACATGGCTATACCAGAAGTATCCGTACCCACATCTTCGACAACCGTTTCCAGATTGATATCCATCGCTTTACAGAGATACCAGAAATATTGCCATTCTCCCTGCTCCCACATACCTTGGTCAATCGCCCTGACAGATCTAAAGTTACTTAGCCGATCAAAAATAGCCTTCTTTTGGCCGTCCGTTATTCCAAAGTCTTCCATTTCCTCTTCATTATCACCCTCAGAGTCAGCATCAACAGCAACTGATTCCTCAGGGTCCTGCATCACATGATCACTAATATCCCCCCTCTAATAAGGAGATCCGCTGAGGCATCATTAAGAACATAAAACGTGTTGGCAGATAACGAAGCTGAAGCCAGAGGCTTAGTGGGGGGCCGAGTTCTGGTTGGTTTACGAGGCTGGGGGCCCTCTGCATTGACAGAGGTGGGAGGAGCACCTTTCACAGCTTGTACCCCTTTACCTTTGTTACTGGCAGCACTGGTTCCCTTCCCTTGCTGCTGTGAGCCTTGGTTACTGGTGTTACCAGCTACATAATTTTTATGCAGCTCCTTCATTTTCCGTTGGATCTTTGGATCACTACTAGTCAAAACACTACCTCCTGCATTAGCCTGACTGGTTCCAGCACCCTCTGTATTGGCTATAGTCCTTACAACATTTTTAAGATTCATTGAGTTACGTTGATCCTCTTGAATGTTCCCTTTTTTACCCTTGTGTTTTCGTCGTACAGTAGTAAACACATCCTTGCCAACCTGACCTTCAGACGTAGGTAAAACATGAGTGGAACTCTGCATATTCATCTTCTGCGTGCTAGCCTCCATCTCCCCAGTGGTTCTAGGCCTAACCTTACATTGATTCAGGGTGTGACCAAAGACACTACAGTGATTACATACATTCGGCTTCCAATGATATGAAACCTTTAACGTGCCCACCCTACCAGGCCTACCTGGGGATTCCGGGTATTCAACTTCCACTTCATCTGGCAAGTTGGACTCAGCTTTCACATCTACCAGCATACGGGCAAAGCCCATTCTACCCGATTGGGTAGAACACCTCATCTCCGTGACTTGGTCCATTAATAAAGGGTACCCCATACCACTCATAATCTTACATATTCCTGTGTCCGTCCAAAGCTCAAGAGGAACATTATGCACTGTAACCCATAGCGGAATGGTGGACGGCTCAATTTTCTCAAGGCACATACCCGGTTCCCATTTTTTCAGAAATAGCGGGATATTATTCACGAACCAAGGGCCCCCTTCAAGGACTTCTAACATCCCCTTCTCACTCTTAAATTTGAAATAGTAATACCCTGCTGGACTTTTACTAATCTCTGCTATATCATGGTTTCTCCAGTCCCTTCTTAGGCAGAAATTCACCCTGTTAAAATCCATTGAGGTACCCAGAAAGTATCCATACAGATGCAGCGAATAGGCTTTCGCCGATTGGGTAAGGTCTTCCTTAGAAACTATGATTCTACTTTTACCATCAGATGTAATAGTGGGCGGAAAGTATTCAATTCGTACCTTAGCAGCCTGTTTGCTTTCCTGAATTCGATCTGCAATAGACATGCCTTGCTTGCCTCGATTGTGCCAGGCATTCACAGTATTAGATGTAGGCTTAGTCACCCTGTCGTCATTCCCATCATTCACAGACTTCCCAATCTGCAGATTATCAGCAAAGGGCTGAGCTTTGTCCATTTTAGATTGCTGGTTCAATTGACCTGGCTCATACATAACTCCCTCAATATTCACAACTAAATCACTAGTCCGAACATGACCGATATCTTCATTTCCCAGGTTCATACCATCGTCATCTTCCTCAGATTCACCCTCTGTAGCCCAGGGGTCCCCATCATTCTCACCCCTACCTCATTGAAATTAGGGATTTTTGTAGGGGAGAGCACTTCAGCCGCAATAGAGTTAGTGAGACAGGGCGATTTCGAGGGGGATTTGCCGAGATTCTGCAGCGGTTTCAACTAAGTAGCAGTTTTCACCGCATCATCAAACGAAACAGGGGATGCTCTACCCTGCCCACCTAATTGGCCCAGATTTTCAACTTCCATGGCCGATTCAAAGCCCATTCCTTCCAAATTAGGGTTAACAGGGGAGAACGTACCTTTATCTTGCAGGTTGATGAGCGTAGGATCTTGCACAAAGTCATTTACCCTTAGATTAGCCAGCGGCTGCCGAGATTTGTCTTGCTTGGAGGGTTTTTGCACACCTTTGCAAGTCCTAATCGTAACACCAGAGGTCGATTTGGCAAGGTTACCCTCCTGAAGTTCCTGGTTTCTAGCACTTCCAATAGACCTAGTCGACATGCGGCGCACAGGAGGATCTTCCAGCGAAATTGAGGGCAAGGGAGGGGTTAAAGGATCAGGAGGGAGATTCCCCTCCTTGGAAGGCATCATCTAACAACAGAAAATCGGTGAATTGAACGGCAGATTAGGAGGAGACGGCCGGTCACATAGAGAGGAAATCCTAGAGAGAGAAACTAGAGAGAGAAAAAAATCACACAAATGAAAATCCTTAGGGTTTAGGGTTTAGGGTTTTTAGGGTTTTTAGGGTTTTTAGGGGTTAGGGGTTAGGGGTTAGGGTTAGGGTTAGGGTTAGGGGTTAGGGGTTAGGGTTTAGGGTTTAGGGTTTTGGGTTTAGGGTTTAGGGTTTAGGGTTTAGGGTTTTTTTTTTTGGGTAAATGAGCTTTCGCCCGGCAAACTATCATAGATGATGAATAAAAAATTACATGATTAAGGAGGGGCATACCCCCCCGTGGGACCAACCACTTGGACACCCAAAACATGCTTTGGGGTCCACCAAAATGAAAACCATACAATACCGACTAGAATATAAATTAGAGTAGGCATTATATCCTTTTCTAACAAAAACAACTAACCCAGCCCACGTGCAACAAACTATGATATCTACTATCACTGAAACCCAATAACATTGGGCTTTCAGTCCACTCCATAACAAACCCACATGTAGGCCTTCTATACAGCAGCAGTAAGGAATGGACCCTGGCCCAGAGATTACCAGCATAAAGATATATGCGACCCATTGTGAAGGGCTTGATAAGACCAACAGGAACCCAGCATTATGGGCCCCAATTAACAGCCCAATTAGAGACAAAATAGAGTCTGGCACACTCCAACTATGGCACACTCCAACCCAGCATTTAGGGTTTAGGGTTTAGGGTTTAGGGTTTTTAGGGTTTTTAGGGGTTAGAGGTTAGGGGTTAAGGGTTAGGGTTTAGGGTTTAGGGTTTTTAGGGTTTTTAGGGTTTTTAGGGTTTTTAGGGTTTTTAGGGTTTTTAGGGGTTAGGGGTTAGGGGTTAGGGGTTAGGGGTTAGGGTTTAGGGTTTTTAGGGTTTTTAGGGTTTAGTGTTTAGGGTTTTTAGGGTTTAGGGGTTTTAGGGTTTAGGGTTTTTAGGGTTTAGGGTTTTTAGGGTTTTTAGGGTTTAGGGTTTTTAGGGTTTAGGGTTTAGGGTTTTTAGGGGTTAGGGGTTAGGGTTTAGGGTTTTTAGGGTTTTTAGGGGTTAGGGGTTAAGGGTTAGGGTTTAGGGTTTTTAGGGTTTTTAGGGTTTTTAGGGTTTAGGGTTTCTAGGGTTTAGGGGTTAGGGGTTAAAGGTTAGGGTTTAGGGTTTTTAGGGTTTTTAGGGTTTTTAGGGTTTTTAGGGTTTAGGGTTTAGGGTTTTTAGGGTTTTTAGGGTTTTTAGGGTTTTTAGGGTTTTTAGGGTTTTTAGGGTTTAGGGTTTAGGGTTTAGGGGTTAGGGTTTAGGGTTTAGGGTTTAGGGTTTAGGGTTTTTAGGGTTTTTAGGGTTTAGGGGTTAGGGGTTAGGGGTTAGGGTTTAGGGTTTAGGGTTTAGGGTTTAGGGGTTATGGGTTAGGGTTAGGGGTTAGGGGTTAGGGGTTAGGGGTTAGGGGTTAGGGGTTAGGGGTTAGGGGTTAGGGGTTAGGGTTTAGGGTTTAGGGTTTAGGGTTTAGGGTTTAGGGTTTAGGGTTTAGGGGTTAGGGTTTAGGGGTATGGTTAGGGTTTAGGGTTTAGGGTTTAGGGTTTAGGGGTTAGGGGTTAGGGGTTAGGGGTTAGGGTTTAGGGTTTAGGGTTTAGGGTTTAGGGTTTAGGGTTTATGGGTTAGGGGTTAGGGGTTAGGGTTTAGGGTTTAGGGTTTAGGGTTTAGGGTTTAGGGGTTTAGGGTTTAGGGTTTAGGGTTTAGGGTTTAGGGTTTAGGGGTTAGGGTTTAGGGGTATGGTTAGGGGTAGGGTTAGGGTTTAGGGTTTAGGGTTTAGGGGTTAGGGGTTAGGGGTTAGGGTTTAGGGTTTAGGGTTTAGGGTTTAGGGTTTAGGGTTTTTTTTTTTTTTGGATAATGAGCATAGCTCGGCAAATATATTCCAAAAAAGAAGATGTGTTACAGGTTTAAAGGGGCATACCCCGGCAACTCCTAAAGAGGACACACCGAAACAAGCTTCGGGAACCTCTATAACGAGAAATATATACTAAACCTACTAAACAAAATTACAAATTTAGTAGGAAAAATATATAAAACTACCAACTACACACAAAACAGCTCAAAACGCTACTGGGCCTCAACAAGGGACGGCCCAACCAAAACAACAAAAAGCCTAGGACCCAAGAAAGCCAATGAAAACGGGAGCAGCACCAAATGAGATGGGCCCTATACCAAGATGCAGCCTACCTAACTCCAAAAGAAACCAGGCCCACCAAAATAAAATAAACCGCCCGAAACTCTTTAAAAGGACCACCACTATCGGAACAAGCAGGCCCAAAATCAGCAACAAAATAAATAACACCTGGGCTCTGATTAAGTGACCAGCCCAACATAACACCAACCAAATTAAAGGCCGCACATCCAGCCAAACCCATATCAATGGATAACCCGCAGACCAGCCAAAGAACAAAAACAAACGGCCCACCTCCCGACGACACCAAGATACTCATACCCAAAAATCTGATCCGGTATTGGCAAAAATTCAGAGCAAGAACAATATCCGGAGTATAGCTAGAACCCGGAGCAGAACTGCAGAAAACGAAAAACCACCAAACAAGATAGCTAGGCAATAAACCTCCGAGCACAACTTCAGTCAAACGCAGAAGCCGGAAACCTATCTGCTGTCTAAACTGGTTGGGCCCAAATAGCAATAAACAAAACGTACCCGAAATCAGCAGCTTATGAATAGAGAAAGCAGAAAGAAAACAAACCGAACACACATATAACCAGCACCACAACACCAACCAAAAACAGCAGGAGGCAGACAAGAACATTACTTTTTCTTTAATGGTTTAGCCACTACAGGGTCCCTAAACCCCCCTGCTTTCAGCTGTTGCAAAAAAAATTGAGCTGAACCGCTCATGTCTTCTTCTACATCTTCTACACAGTAATCCGGGTTTAAACCTAATTCTGCACATTGATCATAGAAAAATTTCCATTCCCCTTCAACCCAATCTTCTTGATCTTCCGCTCTAACCGCACCAGCTTTGCTCAAGAGACGGTCAAGGATCCACTGCTTTTGAGAGTCCGTAATTCCATAATCCTTGTTCTCGTTATCCGACGGGTTAACCCGGCACCAATCAGGCAGAATTCTTCCCGGATCAATGGTGTTTTCCCGATTCATAGAACACTCTAAAGCGTCCGTATTGAACGGGTCAGAGGGTAAACTTCCAGCCGGTTCTGCAACCAAATTGGACTTCAAATAACTTGCTTCCAAATCCAGCACAGAGAAACTGTTGTGAACAGTAACAGGGGGCTGTTTAACAGCCACGGCCGGCCCCGATTTAGTTTTACCCTTAGGAGAAGATGCACCTTGGACAGCCCGAGCAAAATTGAAACCCCCTACACCCTTTTTAACCCCACTGGAGCTAGGATTACTCTTTTCATCCTTCTTGCTTATGTTTCTAGGGGCTGCAGAAGCCTTAATACTTTTCTGATCCGCTTTAGACCTACCCACATTGGTACCCGAATTTATCAGGCCTTTGCCTTTATTCGGCTACCCAACAGCTATGTTTTGAGAACCTTTTTTGTTAGACTCTTTTCCAGCACCATTATTACCACTACTAGACTTTGACGATATATCTTTTTTCACTTGTTCAGCTAGTTCCTCCTCCGTTTTAGACCTTTTTTTACATAACATAAAAGAATGCCCAAACACCTTGCAGTGTTTACAAACGGCTGGTTTCCATTGGTACGAGACATTTAGGCTACCAATACGCACCTCCCCATTATGATCACTCGGATACTCTACTTCAACCACAGTTGGAAGATTTAGCTCAGCTTTAGCATTCACAAGCATACGAGCATAACCCAACTTACCAGTTTTGTTCACCACCCGAGCTTGAGTAACCCTATCAAGTAACAGAGGTTTCCCCACACCACTAAAGATTTTACTCATCCCCCTATCCGTCCATAATTCCATTGGCACATTGTGAACCGTCACCCAAATGGGAATAAAGCTTGGTTCAATACGTTCAAGACATATACCCGGAGCCCATCTGTTGATGATAATTGGAACGTTATTAACAAGCCAAGGACCATTTTCAAGCACATAGTTTAACCCATTCTCACTGGTAAATTTGAAATAATAGAAACCGGATGAACTCTTAGCAATTTCAGAAATATCATACGCTTTCCAGAGGCGTTTTAGACAAAGGTTCACCTTTTGGAAGTCCATTGACATGCCCAAAAAGTACCCGTACAGATATAAAGGGAAAGCTTTTGCTGACAAATCCAAATCATCTTTCGTCAGAACCACCCGACACTTTCCCTCCGGTGTGATGACCGGAGGTATGTATTCCAGGTTAACCTTATTGTCAGCCTGATTGTTCTTAATCTGATCAGCAAACGATAAGCCCGAAACTTTATGTTTTTGCCACACATTATCAGAAGTGCCCACATTATCACGAGTGTTACTATCTTGATGCAGGGGCTGAGATATACCTGTGACTTGGTTGAGCTGAGCATTCAGTCCCGAGGAGGGGAGTTCAGTAGCAATCCTCTGCTCCTTTGGGCTCCCAATTGGGCCCATACTCTGCTCATCTTCATCCATCCGGGCAGCAGAATCATTTGCCACTGGTTCTTTGCTCAAACCATCCTCTTCCATACGAGAGCTAGCATCAGGATTTGAGAGTTGATGACCAGAAATTTCTTCAACCTGCTCATCAATTACAACAGTATTTGACCTATCGGCTAGAACTGCAGTCCAATTTAACTTACCTTTGTTTGCCTTTGCAGTGATTCGTTGAGTTTCTTCAACAAATCCTTTAATACGCAAGTCAGATAGAAGGGGGCCGTATTTGACAGCCGGCTTTGCTCTACTCGTTTTCCTGAAGCCCTTAATTTTGATGCCTCCTTGTTTAGGGTTGGCCGAACGGAATCCCCCTGGAGGATATCCAGCTTCCCGCATAACCTTGTGATCATGAGCAACATTTTCTGCTCGTACTCTGTCAAGATCTTCATCTCCAGATGAGACGGACTGCCTAGGGTTCTTGTATGATACTTTCTTCCTTCTTTTTAGACTGATTGGAGCCTTAATCGAATGATAATGGGAGGTGTAGCCCTCCTCTACGCCGCAATTCAGGGGAGTTGTGAGAAGGGTATGGGCGGCGCTCACTGGTTCTTGGATCGTCTCTCCAGATTGTGTCGTATGGGGGACTATCAAGTGATTAGGGCTAACCGATGGTGTAGGATCTGGTGGAATCGGAGGTATTGGAGGGATTTGTGGTGGGATTTCCCCACCTGGTGATGGATTTACGGACATGGGAGGGAGAATAGCAGCCGTAGATGAGAGCAAATTTTAGAGAGAGAAAGTTAGAGAGAGAAAAAAATCTTGCAAATGAAAATCCATAGGGTTTAGGGTTTAGGGTTTAGGGTTTAGGGTTTAGGGTTTTAGGGTTTTAGGGTTTAGGGTTTAGGGTTTAGGGTTTAGGGGTTTAGGGTTTAGGGTTTAGGGTTTAGGGTTTTTTTTTTTTGGGTAAATGAGCTTTCGCCCGGCAAACTTATATAAATATAAAATATGATACATGATTAAAGGGGCATACCCCCGCCAACCTAGCTACGAGTCACCAAAACATGCTTTGGAGATCGTATAAACCAACAAAGGACAAACATACAACACCTACTAACTTTTAACAACCTAGTAGGCGACATATCTTTTCCAAACAAAAAACAGACGAACCTCCAACCTTTTACACTGAGCTCTAATCTAAAACAAACTAACATCATACTAACATTATCTTTGTGAAAAAGACGTAACACTATAGCATGGATTGATGCCATAGCACGAACAACCAAACTAACCCGGCAATGGGCCTTCAAATTGAAACGGCAGCAACAGCTGAAAATGGGCCCAGAGTTTAACAAAATTTGGGCCACATCGTAAACCCCAAAATTGAACTCCATAAGCATACTCCCGGCAACATAACTGGGCTGAACATGAATTTTAAGAGGCCAAAGAGGACTTGGAATAGGCCTGATACCCGAAGAGGATATCTGGGCCATAAAACCAACACCCCCACTTCTGGACATCAGCTTACCAGAGTAAATAAAACGCCTAGCGGGCATACAAATGGCAATCTTTCTGGGCTTGCTAAGAGGAACATAAGCGGGCCGCGAACACCAAAGCAAAACAAACAGAAACATGGGCCGGATACTAATAGCACCCACCCCCTGGTGATCTGGGACACATAATAGCAGACCTGGCCCACCTGAACTCGGCCCAAAGATAACAAATCTAAACCCAGCAAAATAAATACATCGATACAAGCAAAATCCCGGCCCCATGATTGATAAAAAACCCGAGACCAAAACCGGTAGGAGGACCCAGGGAGCTTCACAGCAGGCCCAATCCAATTCAAACACCCGGTGCACAGATAAAAAACCCAGCCCCAGCAGAATAACAGCATACCACCAAAGTCTCGGATCAGCAAAAAATAAACCCGGACCTGCCAGCAAGTGCACAACCCAACTGGACAGAGGCTGCACAGCCCAAAAAATATTAAAAAACAGCAGCAAATCCGAGCCTTCTTTATGCCAAAACGGAACCTGAATCCTCTGAAAACAGACCAAAATATACTGCCCAGCTCTAGTCCTATTTTCAAAAATAGAAACACAGCTCCAACTACCTTGATTAACCCCATAAATTAGCAGGTAGAAACAGCCAAACACGAGCAAAATTAAACAAAAAACTGCACAAGACCACCAACAAACGCAGGAACGCAGAAAGAAAACAGAAACAGATTCTTTAAAAATAGACGAACTACTCATCGACAACTTATCTTTTAGAAGGTTTAGCAACTACGGGATCAAAGAATTTTCCCGTCTTCGACAGCTGCGACAGGAATTGAGCTGACCCGCTCTCGTCTTCATAAACGTCTACGACACAAAAATCCGGATCCAATCCGAGCTCAAAACATTTATCATAAAAGAAGTCAAATTCCCCTTCAGACCAATCCTCCTGTTCCTCCGCTCTAACCGCTTTCGAGTTACCGGTAAGGGCATCAAGAATGCGTTTTTTCTGAGCGTCCGTTATCCCATAATCACGATCTAAAATCCTGTTCAGAGAGTCCTGGGGACTGAACTTACTCCAATTCGGCAATATACGACCCGGGTCAATCTCAATTTGTTGGTTTGTGGTACAGCTCTCGGGACAAGAATTTTCCGGAGGGTATGGATCCAACGGAGTCCCCACCAGGCTATTAGACTTAATGCTAGCATCAAAATCCATCTCCGAGAACCCATTAACATCCATCTGATCCACAGCAAGAGCAGCAAATCTGTTTGAGTTAAGCATAGG
>CM060370.1:220206339-220213839 GCA_030545235.1 Helianthus tuberosus | reverse complement strand
TTAGGGTTTAGGGTTTAGGGTTTAGGGTTTAGGGTTTAGGGTTTAGGGTTTAGGGTTTAGGGTTTAGGGTTTAGGGTTTAGGGTTTAGGGTTTAGGGTTTAGGGTTTAGGGTTTAGGGTTTAGGGTTTAGGGTTTAGGGTTTAGGGTTTAGGGTTTAGGGTTTAGGGTTTAGGGTTTAGGGTTTAGGGTTTAGGGTTTAGGGTTTAGGGTTTAGGGTTTAGGGTTTAGGGTTTAGGGTTTAGGGTTTAGGGTTTAGGGTTTAGGGTTTAGGGTTTAGGGTTTAGGGTTTAGGGTTTAGGGTTTAGGGTTTAGGGTTTAGGGTTTAGGGTTTAGGGTTTAGGGTTTAGGGTTTAGGGTTTAGGGTTTAGGGTTTAGGGTTTAGGGTTTAGGGTTTAGGGTTTAGGGTTTAGGGTTTAGGGTTTAGGGTTTAGGGTTTAGGGTTTAGGGTTTAGGGTTTAGGGTTTAGGGTTTAGGGTTTAGGGTTTAGGGTTTAGGGTTTAGGGTTTAGGGTTTAGGGTTTAGGGTTTAGGGTTTAGGGTTTAGGGTTTAGGGTTTAGGGTTTAGGGTTTAGGGTTTAGGGTTTAGGGTTTAGGGTTTAGGGTTTAGGGTTTAGGGTTTAGGGTTTAGGGTTTAGGGTTTAGGGTTTAGGGTTTAGGGTTTAGGGTTTAGGGTTTAGGGTTTAGGGTTTAGGGTTTAGGGTTTAGGGTTTAGGGTTTAGGGTTTAGGGTTTAGGGTTTAGGGTTTAGGGTTTAGGGTTTAGGGTTTAGGGTTTAGGGTTTAGGGTTTAGGGTTTAGGGTTTAGGGTTTAGGGTTTAGGGTTTAGGGTTTAGGGTTTAGGGTTTAGGGTTTAGGGTTTAGGGTTTAGGGTTTAGGGTTTAGGGTTTAGGGTTTAGGGTTTAGGGTTTAGGGTTTAGGGTTTAGGGTTTAGGGTTTAGGGTTTAGGGTTTAGGGTTTAGGGTTTAGGGTTTAGGGTTTAGGGTTTAGGGTTTAGGGTTTAGGGTTTAGGGTTTAGGGTTTAGGGTTTAGGGTTTAGGGTTTAGGGTTTAGGGTTTAGGGTTTAGGGTTTAGGGTTTAGGGTTTAGGGTTTAGGGTTTAGGGTTTAGGGTTTAGGGTTTAGGGTTTAGGGTTTAGGGTTTAGGGTTTAGGGTTTAGGGTTTAGGGTTTAGGGTTTAGGGTTTAGGGTTTAGGGTTTAGGGTTTAGGGTTTAGGGTTTAGGGTTTAGGGTTTAGGGTTTAGGGTTTAGGGTTTAGGGTTTAGGGTTTAGGGTTTAGGGTTTAGGGTTTAGGGTTTAGGGTTTAGGGTTTAGGGTTTAGGGTTTAGGGTTTAGGGTTTAGGGTTTAGGGTTTAGGGTTTAGGGTTTAGGGTTTAGGGTTTAGGGTTTAGGGTTTAGGGTTTAGGGTTTAGGGTTTAGGGTTTAGGGTTTAGGGTTTAGGGTTTAGGGTTTAGGGTTTAGGGTTTAGGGTTTAGGGTTTAGGGTTTAGGGTTTAGGGTTTAGGGTTTAGGGTTTAGGGTTTAGGGTTTAGGGTTTAGGGTTTAGGGTTTAGGGTTTAGGGTTTAGGGTTTAGGGTTTAGGGTTTAGGGTTTAGGGTTTAGGGTTTAGGGTTTAGGGTTTAGGGTTTAGGGTTTAGGGTTTAGGGTTTAGGGTTTAGGGTTTAGGGTTTAGGGTTTAGGGTTTAGGGTTTAGGGTTTAGGGTTTAGGGTTTAGGGTTTAGGGTTTAGGGTTTAGGGTTTAGGGTTTAGGGTTTAGGGTTTAGGGTTTAGGGTTTAGGGTTTAGGGTTTAGGGTTTAGGGTTTAGGGTTTAGGGTTTAGGGTTTAGGGTTTAGGGTTTAGGGTTTAGGGTTTAGGGTTTAGGGTTTAGGGTTTAGGGTTTAGGGTTTAGGGTTTAGGGTTTAGGGTTTAGGGTTTAGGGTTTAGGGTTTAGGGTTTAGGGTTTAGGGTTTAGGGTTTAGGGTTTAGGGTTTAGGGTTTAGGGTTTAGGGTTTAGGGTTTAGGGTTTAGGGTTTAGGGTTTAGGGTTTAGGGTTTAGGGTTTAGGGTTAGGGTTTAGGGTTTAGGGTTTAGGGTTTAGGGTTTAGGGTTTAGGGTTTAGGGTTTAGGGTTTAGGGTTTAGGGTTTAGGGTTTAGGGTTTAGGGTTTAGGGTTTAGGGTTTAGGGTTTAGGGTTTAGGGTTTAGGGTTTAGGGTTTAGGGTTTAGGGTTTAGGGTTTAGGGTTTAGGGTTTAGGGTTTAGGGTTTAGGGTTTAGGGTTTAGGGTTTAGGGTTTAGGGTTTAGGGTTTAGGGTTTAGGGTTTAGGGTTTAGGGTTTAGGGTTTAGGGTTTAGGGTTTAGGGTTTAGGGTTTAGGGTTTAGGGTTTAGGGTTTAGGGTTTAGGGTTTAGGGTTTAGGGTTTAGGGTTTAGGGTTTAGGGTTTAGGGTTTAGGGTTTAGGGTTTAGGGTTTAGGGTTTAGGGTTTAGGGTTTAGGGTTTAGGGTTTAGGGTTTAGGGTTTAGGGTTTAGGGTTTAGGGTTTAGGGTTTAGGGTTTAGGGTTTAGGGTTTAGGGTTTAGGGTTTAGGGTTTAGGGTTTAGGGTTTAGGGTTTAGGGTTTAGGGTTTAGGGTTTAGGGTTTAGGGTTTAGGGTTTAGGGTTTAGGGTTTAGGGTTTAGGGTTTAGGGTTTAGGGTTTAGGGTTTAGGGTTTAGGGTTTAGGGTTTAGGGTTTAGGGTTTAGGGTTTAGGGTTTAGGGTTTAGGGTTTAGGGTTTAGGGTTTAGGGTTTAGGGTTTAGGGTTTAGGGTTTAGGGTTTAGGGTTTAGGGTTTAGGGTTTAGGGTTTAGGGTTTAGGGTTTAGGGTTTAGGGTTTAGGGTTTAGGGTTTAGGGTTTAGGGTTTAGGGTTTAGGGTTTAGGGTTTAGGGTTTAGGGTTTAGGGTTTAGGGTTTAGGGTTTAGGGTTTAGGGTTTAGGGTTTAGGGTTTAGGGTTTAGGGTTTAGGGTTTAGGGTTTAGGGTTTAGGGTTTAGGGTTTAGGGTTTAGGGTTTAGGGTTTAGGGTTTAGGGTTTAGGGTTTAGGGTTTAGGGTTTAGGGTTTAGGGTTTAGGGTTTAGGGTTTAGGGTTTAGGGTTTAGGGTTTAGGGTTTAGGGTTTAGGGTTTAGGGTTTAGGGTTTAGGGTTTAGGGTTTAGGGTTTAGGGTTTAGGGTTTAGGGTTTAGGGTTTAGGGTTTAGGGTTTAGGGTTTAGGGTTTAGGGTTTAGGGTTTAGGGTTTAGGGTTTAGGGTTTAGGGTTTAGGGTTTAGGGTTTAGGGTTTAGGGTTTAGGGTTTAGGGTTTAGGGTTTAGGGTTTAGGGTTTAGGGTTTAGGGTTTAGGGTTTAGGGTTTAGGGTTTAGGGTTTAGGGTTTAGGGTTTAGGGTTTAGGGTTTAGGGTTTAGGGTTTAGGGTTTAGGGTTTAGGGTTTAGGGTTTAGGGTTTAGGGTTTAGGGTTTAGGGTTTAGGGTTTAGGGTTTAGGGTTTAGGGTTTAGGGTTTAGGGTTTAGGGTTTAGGGTTTAGGGTTTAGGGTTTAGGGTTTAGGGTTTAGGGTTTAGGGTTTAGGGTTTAGGGTTTAGGGTTTAGGGTTTAGGGTTTAGGGTTTAGGGTTTAGGGTTTAGGGTTTAGGGTTTAGGGTTTAGGGTTTAGGGTTTAGGGTTTAGGGTTTAGGGTTTAGGGTTTAGGGTTTAGGGTTTAGGGTTTAGGGTTTAGGGTTTAGGGTTTAGGGTTTAGGGTTTAGGGTTTAGGGTTTAGGGTTTAGGGTTTAGGGTTTAGGGTTTAGGGTTTAGGGTTTAGGGTTTAGGGTTTAGGGTTTAGGGTTTAGGGTTTAGGGTTTAGGGTTTAGGGTTTAGGGTTTAGGGTTTAGGGTTTAGGGTTTAGGGTTTAGGGTTTAGGGTTTAGGGTTTAGGGTTTAGGGTTTAGGGTTTAGGGTTTAGGGTTTAGGGTTTAGGGTTTAGGGTTTAGGGTTTAGGGTTTAGGGTTTAGGGTTTAGGGTTTAGGGTTTAGGGTTTAGGGTTTAGGGTTTAGGGTTTAGGGTTTAGGGTTTAGGGTTTAGGGTTTAGGGTTTAGGGTTTAGGGTTTAGGGTTTAGGGTTTAGGGTTTAGGGTTTAGGGTTTAGGGTTTAGGGTTTAGGGTTTAGGGTTTAGGGTTTAGGGTTTAGGGTTTAGGGTTTAGGGTTTAGGGTTTAGGGTTTAGGGTTTAGGGTTTAGGGTTTAGGGTTTAGGGTTTAGGGTTTAGGGTTTAGGGTTTAGGGTTTAGGGTTTAGGGTTTAGGGTTTAGGGTTTAGGGTTTAGGGTTTAGGGTTTAGGGTTTAGGGTTTAGGGTTTAGGGTTTAGGGTTTAGGGTTTAGGGTTTAGGGTTTAGGGTTTAGGGTTTAGGGTTTAGGGTTTAGGGTTTAGGGTTTAGGGTTTAGGGTTTAGGGTTTAGGGTTTAGGGTTTAGGGTTTAGGGTTTAGGGTTTAGGGTTTAGGGTTTAGGGTTTAGGGTTTAGGGTTTAGGGTTTAGGGTTTAGGGTTTAGGGTTTAGGGTTTAGGGTTTAGGGTTTAGGGTTTAGGGTTTAGGGTTTAGGGTTTAGGGTTTAGGGTTTAGGGTTTAGGGTTTAGGGTTTAGGGTTTAGGGTTTAGGGTTTAGGGTTTAGGGTTTAGGGTTTAGGGTTTAGGGTTTAGGGTTTAGGGTTTAGGGTTTAGGGTTTAGGGTTTAGGGTTTAGGGTTTAGGGTTTAGGGTTTAGGGTTTAGGGTTTAGGGTTTAGGGTTTAGGGTTTAGGGTTTAGGGTTTAGGGTTTAGGGTTTAGGGTTTAGGGTTTAGGGTTTAGGGTTTAGGGTTTAGGGTTTAGGGTTTAGGGTTTAGGGTTTAGGGTTTAGGGTTTAGGGTTTAGGGTTTAGGGTTTAGGGTTTAGGGTTTAGGGTTTAGGGTTTAGGGTTTAGGGTTTAGGGTTTAGGGTTTAGGGTTTAGGGTTTAGGGTTTAGGGTTTAGGGTTTAGGGTTTAGGGTTTAGGGTTTAGGGTTTAGGGTTTAGGGTTTAGGGTTTAGGGTTTAGGGTTTAGGGTTTAGGGTTTAGGGTTTAGGGTTTAGGGTTTAGGGTTTAGGGTTTAGGGTTTAGGGTTTAGGGTTTAGGGTTTAGGGTTTAGGGTTTAGGGTTTAGGGTTTAGGGTTTAGGGTTTAGGGTTTAGGGTTTAGGGTTTAGGGTTTAGGGTTTAGGGTTTAGGGTTTAGGGTTTAGGGTTTAGGGTTTAGGGTTTAGGGTTTAGGGTTTAGGGTTTAGGGTTTAGGGTTTAGGGTTTAGGGTTTAGGGTTTAGGGTTTAGGGTTTAGGGTTTAGGGTTTAGGGTTTAGGGTTTAGGGTTTAGGGTTTAGGGTTTAGGGTTTAGGGTTTAGGGTTTAGGGTTTAGGGTTTAGGGTTTAGGGTTTAGGGTTTAGGGTTTAGGGTTTAGGGTTTAGGGTTTAGGGTTTAGGGTTTAGGGTTTAGGGTTTAGGGTTTAGGGTTTAGGGTTTAGGGTTTAGGGTTTAGGGTTTAGGGTTTAGGGTTTAGGGTTTAGGGTTTAGGGTTTAGGGTTTAGGGTTTAGGGTTTAGGGTTTAGGGTTTAGGGTTTAGGGTTTAGGGTTTAGGGTTTAGGGTTTAGGGTTTAGGGTTTAGGGTTTAGGGTTTAGGGTTTAGGGTTTAGGGTTTAGGGTTTAGGGTTTAGGGTTTAGGGTTTAGGGTTTAGGGTTTAGGGTTTAGGGTTTAGGGTTTAGGGTTTAGGGTTTAGGGTTTAGGGTTTAGGGTTTAGGGTTTAGGGTTTAGGGTTTAGGGTTTAGGGTTTAGGGTTTAGGGTTTAGGGTTTAGGGTTTAGGGTTTAGGGTTTAGGGTTTAGGGTTTAGGGTTTAGGGTTTAGGGTTTAGGGTTTAGGGTTTAGGGTTTAGGGTTTAGGGTTTAGGGTTTAGGGTTTAGGGTTTAGGGTTTAGGGTTTAGGGTTTAGGGTTTAGGGTTTAGGGTTTAGGGTTTAGGGTTTAGGGTTTAGGGTTTAGGGTTTAGGGTTTAGGGTTTAGGGTTTAGGGTTTAGGGTTTAGGGTTTAGGGTTTAGGGTTTAGGGTTTAGGGTTTAGGGTTTAGGGTTTAGGGTTTAGGGTTTAGGGTTTAGGGTTTAGGGTTTAGGGTTTAGGGTTTAGGGTTTAGGGTTTAGGGTTTAGGGTTTAGGGTTTAGGGTTTAGGGTTTAGGGTTTAGGGTTTAGGGTTTAGGGTTTAGGGTTTAGGGTTTAGGGTTTAGGGTTTAGGGTTTAGGGTTTAGGGTTTAGGGTTTAGGGTTTAGGGTTTAGGGTTTAGGGTTTAGGGTTTAGGGTTTAGGGTTTAGGGTTTAGGGTTTAGGGTTTAGGGTTTAGGGTTTAGGGTTTAGGGTTTAGGGTTTAGGGTTTAGGGTTTAGGGTTTAGGGTTTAGGGTTTAGGGTTTAGGGTTTAGGGTTTAGGGTTTAGGGTTTAGGGTTTAGGGTTTAGGGTTTAGGGTTTAGGGTTTAGGGTTTAGGGTTTAGGGTTTAGGGTTTAGGGTTTAGGGTTTAGGGTTTAGGGTTTAGGGTTTAGGGTTTAGGGTTTAGGGTTTAGGGTTTAGGGTTTAGGGTTTAGGGTTTAGGGTTTAGGGTTTAGGGTTTAGGGTTTAGGGTTTAGGGTTTAGGGTTTAGGGTTTAGGGTTTAGGGTTTAGGGTTTAGGGTTTAGGGTTTAGGGTTTAGGGTTTAGGGTTTAGGGTTTAGGGTTTAGGGTTTAGGGTTTAGGGTTTAGGGTTTAGGGTTTAGGGTTTAGGGTTTAGGGTTTAGGGTTTAGGGTTTAGGGTTTAGGGTTTAGGGTTTAGGGTTTAGGGTTTAGGGTTTAGGGTTTAGGGTTTAGGGTTTAGGGTTTAGGGTTTAGGGTTTAGGGTTTAGGGTTTAGGGTTTAGGGTTTAGGGTTTAGGGTTTAGGGTTTAGGGTTTAGGGTTTAGGGTTTAGGGTTTAGGGTTTAGGGTTTAGGGTTTAGGGTTTAGGGTTTAGGGTTTAGGGTTTAGGGTTTAGGGTTTAGGGTTTAGGGTTTAGGGTTTAGGGTTTAGGGTTTAGGGTTTAGGGTTTAGGGTTTAGGGTTTAGGGTTTAGGGTTTAGGGTTTAGGGTTTAGGGTTTAGGGTTTAGGGTTTAGGGTTTAGGGTTTAGGGTTTAGGGTTTAGGGTTTAGGGTTTAGGGTTTAGGGTTTAGGGTTTAGGGTTTAGGGTTTAGGGTTTAGGGTTTAGGGTTTAGGGTTTAGGGTTTAGGGTTTAGGGTTTAGGGTTTAGGGTTTAGGGTTTAGGGTTTAGGGTTTAGGGTTTAGGGTTTAGGGTTTAGGGTTTAGGGTTTAGGGTTTAGGGTTTAGGGTTTAGGGTTTAGGGTTTAGGGTTTAGGGTTTAGGGTTTAGGGTTTAGGGTTTAGGGTTTAGGGTTTAGGGTTTAGGGTTTAGGGTTTAGGGTTTAGGGTTTAGGGTTTAGGGTTTAGGGTTTAGGGTTTAGGGTTTAGGGTTTAGGGTTTAGGGTTTAGGGTTTAG